>JAPYYJ010001632.1:0-13914 GCA_028533885.1 Nasua narica | reverse complement strand
GAGAGATCCCGGGGTTAGAAATCTTTCTCCTCAGGGTGATTTCATGGGTGTTCAGCGTGTTCTGGTATATTTCCAGCTCACTTTTGGGGACCGGTTGCTGCAGGATCTCTTACTTCTCTGCCATCTTGCCCCCCTCCCTCACCTCTTAGTTTATTAACTGTTTCCTTTGCTGTGCAGAAGCTTTCTATTTTGATGAAGTGGTAAAGGACCTATGCTCTAGAAACTATAGAACACTTATGAAAGGAATTGAGAAAGACACAAAGGGGTGGAAAAACATCCCATGCTCATGGATTGGAAGAATAAATATTTTAAAATATCTATGCTGCCCAGAGCAACCTACTCTTTCAATGCTATCCCTACTAAAATACCATTGGCATTTTTCAAAGATCTAGAACAAAGAATTCTAAAATTTTATGGAACCAGAAAAGACCTCAAATCACCAAAGGTATGTTGAAAAGGAAAAATGAAGTTGGGAGTATCACATTGCCTGATTTCAAGGTATATTACAAATCTATGATCACCAAGACAGCATGGTATTGGCACAAAAACAGACACATAGGTCAATGGAACAGAATAGACCAGAATGGTCCAGAAATGGACTCTCAATTCTATGGTCAACTAATCTTTGATAAAGTAGGAAAAAACATCCAGTGGAAAAAAAGACAGTCTCTTCAATAAATGGTGCTGGGAAAATTGGACAGCTATGTACAGAAGAATGAAAATGGACCATTCTCTTACATCATACACAAACATAAACTCAAAATGGATGAAACACCTCAATGTTAGACAGAAATCCATCAAAATCCTGGAGGAGAACTAAAGCAGTAGCCTCTTTGACATTAGCCACAACAACTTTTGGCAAGATGTGTCTCTAAAAGCAAGGGAAACAAGAGCAAAAATAAACTTTTGGGACTTCTTAAGAATGTTGGCGAGGATGCTGAGAAATTGGAACACTCTTACAGTATTGGTGGGAATGCAAGCTGATATAGCCACTGTTGAAAACAGTATGGAGTTTCCTCAGGACATTAAATATAGAGTTACCCTACAATGCAATAATTGCACTACTAGGTATTTACCCCAAAGATACAGATGTAGAGAGAAGAAGGGGCACATGCACAATGTTCATAGTAGCAATGTCCACAATAGCCAAACTGTGGAAGGAACCAAGATGCCCTTCAACAGATGAATAGATAAAGAAGATGTGGTACATATATACAATGGAATATTACTCAGCCATCAGAAAGGGTAAATACCTACCATTTTCATCAACATGGATGGAACTGGATAGGATTATGCTAAGTGAAATAAGTCAAGCAGAGAAAGACAATTATATGATTTCATTCATATCTGGAACCTAAGGAATGCCACAGAGGATCCACAGGTGAAGAGAAGGAAAACTGAATGGAAAGAAATCAGAGAGGGAGATAAGCCATGAGAGACCCTGGACTCTGGAAAACAAACTGGGGGTTACAGAAGGAAGGGGGTGGGGGAATGGGGTAACCAGGTGTTGGATATTAAGGAGTGTAGGTGTTGTGATGAACACTGAGTGTTATATACAGTGAATGAATCCTTGAACACTACATCAAAAACTAATGATGTACTACATGTTGACTAACTGCACATAATAATAATTTTAAAAAGAGAGAATGGGAACAGATTTTCTAGACAATGTTCCCTAGAATGTGTCTCAGACTCCAGCTTGTACCAAGCAACCAAAAGCAACAGCTGACAGCCAAGCAGTCGAGGCTGCATAGGAAACCACATTGCTGAGGGGACAGCAGGTTTTTGTTTCACTTCCCTATGGGCCTGGAGCACTGTGTGAGCATCAAAGCTGAGATCATAGGACTTGCAGTAATAATCAGCCTCATCCTCAGCCTGGAGTCCAATGATGGTCAGGGAGGCTGTGCTGCCTGACATTGAACTAGAGAATCGATTGGGGATGCCAGAGTTTCTGTTATCATCATCATAGTTGAGGAGTTTGGGTATCTTTCCTGGGAGTTGTTGGTACCAGCTCACATGAGTATCAATTTCAATGTTTTCAGGGATTCCATTGCAAGAGATGATGACACTCTGGCCTAGGGCCCCAGAAACTGAGGGAAGCTGAGTCATCACATACTGGGCCCAGGACCCTGGAAGGGGGACAGATAGATGGCATGATGTTAGAGTCTGGAGACAAGAGGAGGAAACAGGACCTGATGTGTCCTCCCAAGACCCCTTCCCCTGTCCCCACATCCAGTCACCTGTACATTGAGTGAGGAGGGTGAGAAGGAGAGGTAACCAGGCCATGGTGGAGACCATCGTCAATCCTTGTTTCTGTGGGCCACATCTGAGCAGAGCCTCCCCTAATCTCTCCCTTTACCTCTTCATCCTTTGGGAGAGGGAGGGCCCAACCATGCAAATGAGACCCCAATTCTCTGACACCTCACTGGCCCTGGGTCAAGTTCCTCTGTCTGATGATGAAGGGGGATGGGCAGGGGAAGGACTGTGTGGAGCCAGGTGGTAAAGAAGTCACAGCTCTGAGCCCCGAGCAGAGGGCACAGCAGAGTCAGGTGGCAGGTCTCAGCTTTGATCACCCCTGACCTCTCAAAAACTGGCCCCGATCGCCCCTAGGGCACTTTGTGTGAAGTGGTGATGAGAGACCATCAGACATGACTCTTGCCTTCCCACTGCTCTGATCTCTTTCCTCTGCACTTGGGCCTGGGCCATGTGTCCCCTTATGTGGCCTCCCATCACACCAGGACAGACTTTATGCTCCACTTAGATTCCTCAGGGTGAGTCTTCCCACAGTTCTCTTGTCTGTTCTTGGGTCAGGACTGAGATGATATCTCTACACAAAGTCCTCTAGATCAAGATCCAGTCCAGAACAGTGCCAGGACCCCAGGGACACATGGTCCCTTCTGTGCATGATGCTGTGTCTTTCCACTAATATGAGTCTTTCCTGGTTCCAAGCTCTCCTTCCCCTAAGATTCCTGCACCATTGAGTAGACAAGGAATGATTCTGTCCAGGTTGTGAGTAGAATCCTTGTGTGCATTCCTAGAGAGTTACACACTGAACATCTTTGTTACTTGTCGCTGTTTCCACCTGCTTGAAACAATAGTTCTCTACACACTGTGGGCAGTGATTCCCTCCTAGGATCTGTTCTCTTAGCCCACAGACACAAGTCTGCATGAGCCCTGCCATGTAAAGCTGTGTGTGGGCCTGACCTCAGAGCACAAGGGGTAAATGCTGGAAGTTCCAGGAGGGAACCAGTGACAGCTACAGATGCTCTGACAGGGACCGAGGGACAGAGCTTATGTGTCAGTCACACCTTAACCTACAATGTACTTAAAACGGATGTATGTAGTTTAAACAAAGTTCATCTCATTAAGATAGATTTATAGTCAATGACAATGTCAAGGTGAAAATGCAGATAAAAATCCTGTGTATACTTTTCCAAATCTGTGCTTATTGTAGAGAGAATATGGGTAGAAAATATGGTTAAAAAGATGGATGGAAAAACAATGGAAAATAATGCTTTTTGTTATTTTTTAAAATTTTTATTGTGTTATGTTATTCACCATACAATACATCATTAGTTTTTGATGTAGTGTTCCAAGATTTATTGGTTATGCACCACACTCAGTGCTCCATGCAATAAGTGCCCTCCTTAATACCCACCACCAGGCTAATGCCTTCCGTTATTGGTTGAATAGGTTTTTATAAACTTCTATCTGAATCATTTGATTTATTATTATTGTTATTATTTTTTCATTAGTTTTGTATCATGGATCTAGACTTCCAGTAGAAAACCATGACATGGTGCCTAGTAGACCCCATGAGGGGCCCGTTTTTATGAACCCCAGAGTCGTCTCACTAATGGAATTACCAAACACAGATAGAATTTCCAGGATGGAGACAATTTTGGGTCACACTTGTCTTGGGTGGGCACATCCACCCCTGGTACCCGTGTCTTGTATCCAGCATCTTTGGATAGAGCTATTGCTCATTCAGCCACTCATCACTAGATATAGATAGATAGATAGATAGATAGATAGATAGATAGATAGATAGATATACAGATATACATGATATAGATATAGATATAGATTTATTTATTACCAAGGCCAACTGGATCCAGAAGATTCTCTTAAAGGCCCCACATCTGAGTGGTGGAAATAAGAGGGAAATAAGAGGAAATAAGAGGGACTTTGTCCCTGAGGTCACAGCCCTGTGGCCCTTAATTAGGACAGACTTCACCAGAGTCCCATCCTAGCAAGAGACGTGGCAGTGGTGAATGGAGTTAACAGCCCAGCCCTGAGAGCACAGGGAATTTTTGTCCCACATCCCCATGAGTCTTGAGGTCCTTGGGAGCAGTCCTGAGGCTACTGTCCCAGAATCAGTGTACTTATCAGCCTCAGGTGCTGTCTGGACCCTGGAGATGGCCTGTGTCTATGCTGTCCACATGGACAGAGACTCTCCCTGGGATTCCTGAGATTCACACTCTTCCCATGAGAGCAGGTGCTCAGAGAACATCCTGGCTGCCTTCATGACAGGACCCCAGTCACACTTGATGTCACCAGTGTTACCAACTAATGGGGATTCTGCCTCCTGGAGATTGTGACTCTGAGGATGCCTGGGTGGGTACAGGTTGAGCCTGGCTTCTGGACAGACAGAGAAGAATGGAAACTGCAGAGGTCAATAAAATATACAATCAGAGAGGAGAGGTGTGTGTGTGTGTGTGTGTGTGTGTGTGTGTGTGTGTGTGTGTGTGTGAGAGAGAGAGAGAGAGAGATCAAAACTGAGACTAAGAATCCCTCTGTTCATCTTATGACTTTTCCTGAGGGATGGTTCTCCATGAAGCTGATTCTGGATTTAAAGGCAAGTATCTCAAAGACCTCTTTCCTGTAGGGGGATTTGTATTAGGCAGAGAGGAAAAACATGAGAGAAGAACTGTTAAAAATTTACTGAATCAGAAGTCAAACTCTTGTTAAATGACACATAGATCTGTCTATTTTATCTAATCTGACTTTCCATCCAGTGAACGGCATGAGCATAATTTAAAGCAAAGTCTGCCTAATAGTGGCAAATATATTTGTTGCAGTGGATCACAAACTGGTATTATTTTGCTCTTCAGGGATATATGGAAATCACTTGTGCAGTTAGTGAGCAGGGTGAGAAGAAGGGGAGCCCAGGCCCTGCTACAGATGCTCCAAACTCTGTTTCTGAGTCACAGAGCCCGGCCTGAGGCCATGAACCCTTTTTAGGCATCCCCTGATCCTCAGAGTGGGGGATTTCTATGCGAACAGGCCCTTATTTTGAGCTATGCCTGGGCTCCACCTTAGCAAAATAGAGTGTAGGAGTGGAGAGTACTTCATCCAGGGATGGTGCAGGAGCACTTGGCAGAGAGGCAGCGAGACCTGAGCTCCCAGCTGAGGAAGTGGGGAGCGCTATCGCCCTCTGGTGGGTACGGGAGACATATTAATCCACAGATGGTGTCCTGGGCTCCTGTACTCCTATCCCACTGCTGACTGTTCCCCCGCTTCCTCAGGTTGGCTTCTTCCACTTAGCAATACATGTGGACGTTTCCTTCATATGCTTTTGTGACTTGATAACTCAGGCCCTTTCATAAATTAATCCTATTCGGAGTATGGATGTACTAGACTTTGTTTATCCATTCACCTACGGAAGGACCTGTTATTTGCTTTCAAGTTTTGACAATCAATTAAATAAGTAATAAACATTTCTGTGTATGTTGTCATGTGGACACAAGTAATCATTTTGGGAAATACCTAGGAGAGTGAATCGTGTATTTTATTATACATAAGGTCATCTTTGTGGGAAACTGCCAAGTCATCTTCCAAAGTGCTGGGGCATATGGCATTCCCATCAGCAATGAACATGAGTACCTATTGCCCCACATCCTTAGCATGTGATGCTGTCATTGTGTTGGATTTTAGCCATGCTAATAGGAATCTGGAGGTACCTCATTTTTAAATTTGTATCCCAATGACATATCAAGTTTTTTGTGTACCTTCCTTGGTAAGAGTTTGTTCACACTTGCTCAGGGGGACACAGAACCCATTCCCTGGATACTCAGAAGCTGAGCAAAGTCCTAATCTCAGGAGAAAAAGAGAAAGTATGTATCACTAAGATTTCAGAGGTCAGGGAATTCTCAATAAGCCCAGCAGGGCACCCGGGGACTTATAGAGGGATGGGCAAATTCCACCTGGTTCTCCCAGGTCACCCATCGTGCACTATTGCCCTTCTTATCATTCCAACCCAGTAAATGTGAGGGAAATTTTGTTTCCAAAAACCAAGAAACAAATTTTGCATTGGGAGACCAACACCTCCAAATGGAGATTTTCCATTGACCTTCTAAACTTAGGTCAAGAGATTGAAGTCCTCTGGTTTTAGTGGATATGTAATATTAGAAGCTATATTCTGAGCTGGTGTTTGTCTCTGGAAGGGAGAGGGGAGAGGTGAATAAGACTGTTACATAGGTGGACAGTATAAATTATCACCTGTCCCGATGGAACAGGAGCTCTGTGTGACATTTTGTTTTACGCCACTCTACAGCAATGATGATCAGCCTCTCATCAGATGTTCTATCAAAATACCTGGATCTGGAGAATCAGACTTGAACATCTAGATATTCCCTCACTGCTCTCCTGGGTCACAATGTAAAGGCTCTGTTTGGTAGCTTTGGTATCATTACCATGGTGACCCTTAAGTTTCTGCTGCTCCTGTGAAGGAGTAAGTGACCTGGGATCTGGGATCATTAAGAGCTTCCCTCTGGGGAAGTGACACTTGCACATATTTGGGAGATCCTGCTCTGGATCTTCCACAACTCCCACTCCCTTGATTGTGGAAAAGATCCAATGGATTCTGGGGGGACAGGAGGACAGAGCCAGTACCTGTGGGTTCAGGAAGCCACTCATGGGAGTCCCTATAGACTCTGGTGTCAGCTACAGCAGAGGCTCATCCATGGATTTATTTAACCCAAGTTCCCTGGGCCATGCTTAACATTTCACCAGCAACTGTGGGGCACCCTGTACTCTCTCAAGGCCCATAAAGGGGTTCCTGGTCTCACGCTTCAAATTTCCCACTTAAATTTCTCCCTTTCTTCACTACTGAGGGCTCAGTAGGTTCCAAGCCAGCTGTAGGGTTAGTTTTCTCCTGAGGTCTGTATCCTCACACGGAATCTCACATCCTAATACCTCCTCCCTGGACACAGTGGGCCTCACCAGCAGGGTGCATAGGGACCTGCATGGACAGGGAAGGTCTCTGCTCTGACTCCTGGAAGAGCAGAGGCCATGCTGTAGACTGTCCACCTGCAGGGATGGTCCATGACTTCCAAGGAGGATGAAATCAAAGAAGGATCATTTTTCTCATTTCAGGAGAAAAAGAGGAACTGCTCAGGGTCTGGCTATGTCCCAGATGAATAACCAAACATCAGCATTATCATGACACTAAAATTTTCATTTTTAATTTTTCTTTTGTTTTTCCTGAAAGCCACAGAAAGATTGAATGGGTAGTTGATGGTAAATATATTACCAACTAGGTGATACTTACAGGTACAGTTTATGTATATAGAACTTATTTTAAATTTCTAAATTTAAAGTTTTAAATTTCCGTGGAACAAGATTCTAAACAGATAGAGGTTTCTGTACAACATCCCATTTGCCTTTGTCACTGTGAGAAGCATTATTGTGTCCAATCAGACAGTAATAATCAGACTTCTCCTCAGGCTATAGCCCAGAGAGGAGCAGATACTCTGCCTTGGTCGAGGCATCTTTAGATCCAGAGAAGCAGCTTGGGACCCCAGAGCCCTGTGCTTATCCAAGTCTGAGTAGTAGTACAGGAGAAACCATGGAGGGCCCCCTGGCTTCTGTTGGTGCCAATGTATGTAGTAGCTGCCAATATTGAACCCACTGCTCAGGATATAGGCAAGTCTGGCTGTTGTTCCAGGAGATGCAGAGAGGGAGGTTGGTTGGGTCATCACAGGCTGGGACAGGGGACCTATATACACATACACTCACGGGTGAAGGGTGAGGGATGAGGATAAAGTTTCTGAGGCTCTAATCCAGATGGGCTAATTCAGGCTGCAAGTCTTCCCTGTGTCCCTAAGGTCTGCCCCTACATGTCCAGTGAGACAGGAGCACAAGGAGGGCAGGTATCCAGGCCATGTTGATACAACCCCTGATCCCCACAGTGGGCTAGGATAGTGCAGGCCTCCTTTTCTCCTCCATCCTTTGCCACAGGAGGGGCTGTCTATGCAAATGAGGCCCATCCAGTGACTACCCACCTCCTCCCTGAACCATGGTGCAGGAGCTTAGTTTATGCCTGAGACTGTGGAGGATGGAGGTTGGCTTCATCCCCTGGGGAGACCCCTGGGAGGAAGCACCTGCTGAGACCACACACAGGCACCATGAGCAGAGGGCACCAGCAAAAAGCATCCTGGTTCTTAAAGGTTTTTTTTTTGTTTGTTTTTGTTTTTGTTTTAGTTTATTTCTCAGAGAGAGAGACAAAGAAAGCACACAAGCAGGGGAAGCGGCAGGCAGATGTGGGACTCAGTCCCAGGACTCTGGGATCATGACCTGAGCCAAAAGCAGAGGCTTACCCCACTGAGCCACCCAGGCATCCCAAATATCCTGGTTCTTGGGTCCACAGGTCTTTTCTCAGGTTTGTGGCTCAGACACGTGCTCATACTGCCCCCTGCTGGCCAGACTCTGGTGCATGTTGCAGGGTGCATGAAAGCCAATGTTAGCATCCTGCCTGGGAGAGGGGCAGGGCCTCTTTGACCAATGCCATTTCCACTGCCTCTTCCTCACATATGGGAGAGATCCCTCACCCCAGAACCCCTCCCTAGGCTGCAACTGCTTCAGCACCATACATCTCTCAGTTCCTTATTTTGGCCTTCTCATGTGTAAGCCCACTGACCATCCCTCATGTGTTTACATTACTGAAGGGAGGGATTATGAGACTCCTCCTCTGGGAAGACATGGCACCTAAGGGTGGACATACCCCACTCTCAGCACTGCAGAAGTCCCCCTCAAGCTCTAGATGCCCCTCTGGATATGATCTACCTGCTGCCCTGGTCTTCATCTGCCCCTTCATCTCCCCAAGTTCACCTTCAGGGGCTCCTCCTGGCACTCTTCCCCCAGTCACCCAAGCATAGGACACCTGCAATTTTCCATTTATTGAATGACCAATATTCCAGTGTTAAATTATGCTCTCCCTGGAGCACCAGATCCATGTGCCTCCATCTCTCCCATTCCTACTTCTTCAGCAAATTCTAAATTAGACTCCACTTACACTGATGGGGTGTCTTGAACCCTACTCACCATCCTCATCCCTAGCCATATACAGGAACCTGTCCCCAGAGATTCACCTGCTTCATCCTTTTTCCCCTCCCACAGCACCTCTTCAGGGGATGGAACAACAAGCAAACATGGAGCTAAAATAAGAAGTGGAAAGAACTATTTTTTAATAGTAAGAGATTCAAAATTATTTCTGGATGAATATAAACTTGTTCAAAGTAATGTCCTGAGGAATTTCCAGCCCTGGGGAGCAGAGAACCATTGCTTCCCAAGGCAGCACCACATCACCCCTTGCAGGATGCAGGAGCACAATCTCTCTAGGGTCTGTGATCCACAGGAGTGTTCTGGTCCTGGAGCCATGGCCCACTCACTGGTAACCATGGATCACCTTAGTTAGGGGGCCTAAAGGAAGACATCCAAGGAACCACAAGGAATTATCCAAGTTCAATTGAATTAGCAGGACTGTACCTTCTATGACTCCCTAGCAGATGTTATCAGGGTTGGCTTTAGTCTTGTGAGTCTTGGTGCAGGTCTTCATTTGGGTTGTCACCAGTCTGAAAGTGAGGCTGAAAGTTCTGGTATCCCCAGACAGCAGCACTTCTCCAAAGTACAGAGTGACCTGAGGTACCACTGCCTGTTTCAGTGGGAGCCCAGGATTCAGTTCCCTCAGCACTCTTTGAACAGGAGTTTTTATTCACTTCAGCCTTTGCCTTCCTGGTGAAGGAAGAGGTCCCCGGGAGAAAGAGTATAGCTTATCAGTGTATGTCAGATGACTAGGTAAGGCCCTGCTCCCAGCACACCTGACATGTGTTCCCCAGGCCCTAAGTTTTCTTGGGAAGGGCAGAATTGATAGGCCCCGCCTCACATGCCACATCACAGATTCCTGCTGACACCCTGTTCTGTGTGGGCAGAGCTCCTGCCCAGGTTGCTCACCTTTCCCAGAAGGGAGTTTTCTGCCCACTAGAGCATTTTCTAAATCAGAATTCTTGAAAGACTCAACAAATATTTAAGGGAAGTGAAAACTCACATTTTGGAAGAATGAGTTTTCATGTTTGTCATATAACTATGTGAATTGGTCTAAGAACATGGTGTACCATTCCTGTTGATAAGATGGATGCTCAGACAAGTCTGAGTTCTAATGTTTCAATTTATAATTCATTAACACAGAGAATGCATGTGTGTGTGTGTGTGTGTGTGTGTGTGCATACACACCCATGCACGTGTGCACATGTGAGATTAGTACTTAGCCATCTGGGATATAGTTTGCCCCCTATGTGCATTAACTATCACATAGGTAGTATTCCTCCCTTAACTTAAACATGGTAAACTTAAACACCATGTTTAAGTTATGACTGCTCACAGTTTGCAAAGAAAAACAATCTATACAGAAATTGAAAAAATAATCAAATGTTACTTATTAGGGAAAGATACAGAACCACAATGCAGTACACTTCACTCCAGTAACATGGCCATAGTCAAAAAGATAGTTACAACTGGTGGCTGAAAGTGGGACAAATGGACCCTCATACAGCCTTGATTCATATGTCACCTTAGAGCCATTTTGAGAAACAATCTGTCAGCTACTCAAAAGGTATGACATCAAATTACCATATGATCTAGAAGTTCTAAATATTTTTACAGTCAAAAAAATGAACACATACACACACAGAAACAGGTACAAGGTTATTTATGATAAAAGTATTGTTAATTTCTAAAAGATGTAAATAACCCAAATGTCCATCGACTCATGGATAGATAGACAAACTGTGGAATATCTGTATATCATGGGAAATATAACAAAGATGAGATTCTGAAACATTATGGTGAAAAAATAGTACTAGAAGTCGTAGCAACAGCAATCAGACGAAAGAAATAAAAGGTATTCAAATTGGAAAAGAAGAAGTCAAACTATCTCTCTCTTCGAAGATGATATGATACTTTGTATGGAAAACCGAAAAGAATCCACCCACAAATGACTAGAACTCATACAGCAATTCAGTAATGAGGCACGATACAAAACCAATGCACAGAAATCAGTTGCTTCATTTTTTTTCCGAAAAACGTTTTTATTTTTTCAGTGTTACAAGATTGATTGTTCATGCACCACATCCAGTGCGCCACGGAGTATGTGCCCTTCTCAATATCCACCACCAGGCTCTCCGAACACCCTACCCCTCCCCTCCAAAACCCTCAGGTTTTTCCTCAGAGTCCACAGTCTCTCATGGTTCATTGCCCCTCCGATTTCCCACCGTTCACCCTTCCTTTCTTTCTCCCAATGCCCTCCGTGATTTTCCTTATGCGCCACACGTAAGTGAGACCATAAGACAATTGACTCTCTCCACTTGACTTATTTCACCCCCCATAATCTCTTCTAGTCCCATCCATGTTGATACAAAAGTTGGATATTCATCCTTTCTGATGGCATAATATTCCACTGTATAGATGTACCACATCTTCCTTATCCACTCATATGTTGAAGGGCATTTTGGTACTTTCCACAGTTTGACGATTGGGGCCATTGCTGCCATGAACATTGGGGTACATGTGGCCCTTCTTTGTACTGCATATGCTTCTTTGGGGTAAATACCCAGTAGTGCAATTTCAGGGTCATAGGGTAGCTCTATTTTTAATATCTTGAGGAATCTCCACACTGTTTTCCAAAGTGGCTCCACCAACTTCCATTCCGACCAACAGTGGAGGAGGGTTCCTCATTTTCCACATCGACTCCAGCATTTGTTGTTTACTGTCTTTTGATTTTGGCCATTCTAACTGGAGTAAGGTGTAATCTCAGGGTGGTTCTGATTTGAATCTCTGTGATGACTAAAGATGAACATTTTTTCATGTGTCTATTAGGCATTTGTATGTCTTCTTCAGAGAAGTGTCTGTTCATGTCTTCTACCCATTTTTTGATGGGATTAACTGTTTTGTGAGTGTTGAGTTTGAGGAGTTCTTCATAGATCTTAGATATCAGACCTTTGTCTGTAATGTCATTTGTGAATATCTTCTCCCATTCTCTGGGTTGCCTGTTGGTTTTGGGGACTGTTTCCTTCGCTGTGCAGAAGATTTTTATCTTTTTTTTCACCCCATATATGTTTATTTTAATTTTTCAGTGTTACAAGATTGATTGTTCATGCACCACACCCCGTGCTCCATGCAATACGTGCCCTTCTCAATACCCACCACCAGGCTTACCCACCCCCAACCTCCTCCCCTCCAAAACCCTCAGTTTTTTGCTCAGAGTCCATAGTCTCTCCTGGTTAATCACCCCCTATGATTTCCCCCCATTCATCCTTCCCTTCATTCTCACCATGAACTCCATGATTTTCTTTATACTCCACACGTGAGAGCGTAAATAATTGACTCTCTCCACTTGTCTTATTTCGCTCCACATAATCTCTTCTAGTACTGTCCATGTGGATACAAAAGTTGGATATTCATCCATTCTGATGGAGGCATAATATTCCATTGTATAGATGGACCACATCCTCCTTATCCACTCATCTGTTGAAGGACAATTTGGTTCTTTCCACAGTTTGTCTATTGTGGCCATTGCGGCTATGATCATTGGAGTCCATGTGGCCCTATTTTGTATGGCATCTGCTTCTTTGGGGTAAATATCGAGTAGTGCAATTGCAGGGTCATAGGGTAACTGTATATTTAATTTTCTGAGGAATCTCCATACTGTTTTCCAAAGTGGCTGCACCAACGTGCATTCCCACCAAGAGTGGAGGAGGGTTCCCTTTCTCCACATCCTCTCCAGCATTTGTTGTTTACTGTCTTGTTGATTTTGGCCATTCTAACCGGTGTAAGGTTATATCTCAGTGTGGTTTTGATTTGAACCTCCCTGATGGCTAAAGATGATGAACATTTTTTCATGTGTCTGTTAGTCATTTGTATGTCTTCTTTGGAGAAGTGCCTGTTCATGTCTTCTGCCCATTTCTGGATTTGATTATCTGTTTTGTGAGTGTTGAGTTTGAGGAGTTCTTTATAGATCTTAGTTATCAGCCCTTTGTCTGTAGTGTCATTTGCGAATATCTTCTCCCATTCTGTGGGTTGCCTGTTTGTTTTGTGGACTGTTTCCTTTGCTGTGCAGAAGCTTTTTATCTTGGCGAAGTCCCAAAAGTTCATTTTCGCTTTTGTTTCCTTTGCCTTTGGGGACATGTCCTGAAAGAAGTTGCTGTGACTGATGTCGAAGAGGTTACTGCCTATCTTCTCCTCTAGGGTTTTGATAGATTCCTCCCTCACGTTGAAGTATTTTATCCATTTCGAGTTTATCTTCGTCTATGGTGTAAGAGAATGGTCAAGTTTCATTCTTCTACATATAGCTGTCCAATTTTCCCAGCACCATTTATTGAAGAGACTGTCCTTTTTCCACTGGATATTTTTGCCTGTTTTGTCAAAGTTGATTTGACCATAGAGTTGCGGGTCCATATCTGGGCTCTCTATTCTATTCCACTGGGCTATGTGACTGGTTTTGTACCAGTACCATGCTGTCTTAGTGATCACAACTTTGTAGTAAAGCTTGAAACCAGGCAATGTGATGCCCCCAGCTTTGTTTTTCTTCTTCAACATTTCCTTAGCAATTCGGGGTCTTTTCTGGTTCCATACAAATTT
>JAPYYJ010001631.1:0-13919 GCA_028533885.1 Nasua narica | reverse complement strand
AAAAAAAAAAACAAAAAACGAAAATGGTAGCATTTTTGGGCGCCTGGGTGGCTCAGTTGGTTAAGCAACTGCCTTTGGCTCAGGTCATGATCCCGGAGTTCCGGGATCGAGTCCCATATTGGACTCCCGGCTCTGCGGGAAGTCTGCCTCTCCCTCTGACCTTCTCCCTCTCATTCTCAGTCTCTCTCTCTCTAATAAATAAATAAAAAATCTTAAAAAAAAAAAGGTAGCATTTTTAACTTCTGCCATATCTGCTCTCTCTTCTGCTCTTAGGGATCCTATGTTGTCACTAAAGATATTCTCCAACCTAGGCATTGCCTGGATAATTGTTACCCTGATTTCCCTTTCTGACATATTGTTTACGTCCATATCCAGTAGTTCTGTGGCAGAGGGCACAGTCTCTTAATTTTTCCTCTGTTGGGTGTTCCTCCTCCAAGTCATTTTGGTGAGAGATGGTTAAGGGGATATAGAGCTGAATATATCAACCACTTTTTTTTTCCCCATACTGGGAACTTAATATATTGTTTTCCCCTGATGTTAGGGTTTTACAGTTTTATAGGGACCCTGTCGGGGGTGTCCTCTAGTTCTTTTGGCTTGTCTTCTAGGAGAGGGCCTGCTGTGTTGTAACCCCCCCAGCCCTGCCAACTATCAGGGGGCTGGGCCCTTTGGAAACCAGCTTTCAGGCTTTTGCTCTCGGGAAGTTTTTGTTCTTTGGCAGCTTTTTGTGGCTTTTTGGAGGGTCAGCACAAAGAATCTGTCTGTACCCAGACCTCCGCCTCAGAGGAGCCTCAGTCTGCTGCCCTCTGGGTGGTCAGAACACACAGACGCCCCCTCTGCAAACTGTGCTGCACACTGCAGCTCCCCCAGGTGGTGCACACTCCCAGCCACCATCTCCGTGGTCACCCAAGGCCCCCGCTCATCTCTGCTCCCCCCGGGCCACCAAAACCACTAGCGATACTGGTCTGGGGAGCCAGCTTCCGGTGGCTGCCTTTGCTGGGACTGCTGTCTGGAGTCCAGGCCCACACCGGTGTGCTCAGACTAGTGTCAGGCAGGTCACAGATTGCTGCTGGCAGAGGGATCTCAACCAGAGATCATGCCAGCTTTTCTCAGGCACGGGCTGGGAGGCTGTGTGGGCTGAGGACCCGGAGATCGCAGGCCTGTGCCCACACCAGGCTCTCTCAGGCGCGGGCAGGAGTGCACCCAGCCAGGCGGTGGTGCAAGCAGTGGAAAGCCACGGCCTCAGGGACCACGGACTGGAGGCCCCACTGGACTCCCTCTGGCATGGGTGGTTGCCAGCAGTGACCATCGTGGGAACATGGGCCTAGATCTGTACCTGTGACCACCCAATTCCACCAGTTGCCCCTTAAGATCTTTTGCTCTTTTTGAGTGCTTTTAACCAGACTCCCAAGGTAATGCTGGTCCCCATTTGCAGGGCACTTTTGTATTGGGATGTTACTTTCCAGTGGGTTGCTACTGGTGGCTCCTTCTCCCTTCTGTTTCTCCTCCGATATCAGTCGACGCATTCCCACTCTGCTTTACCTCTCCACTACTGTCTTCTGCCCCCATAGAGATCCAAAGGTGTGGTATCTTACATCTCAGGCTGATTTCATGGGTGTTCGGAGTCTTCTGGTAGATGCTTAGCTCACTGTAGGGGACTGGTTGAAACAGGGTCTCCTACTTCTCTGCCATCTAGCCCCTCCTCAGGAAATGTAATTTAAAGCCATGAGGTATTTTCATCTCCTATGAACCAGACAAAATTTTAGAAGTTTGAATAAAATCAAATTTTGGAGGATGTAGAGAATCAGAATTCTCAGATGCAGCTGTTGGGGAGATGGGTGATGGCTCACCATAGAAATCAGTAAGACCAGTAAAAAATAAAGACAAAATCATTTTTATTTCGTTGTAGGAAAGAAGCAGTCAAGCCTTGAACCAAAAAATAACATTTGCTGTTGCAAACACATAAATCTACAAACTCCAAAAAAGTAAAATACTAGCATCAAATGGCAGTGCTTCCCAAAAGGTGTGGTAATTTCTCTCCCAATCTGATGGTTCCTTTTGCCAGTAGGGGAACACTGTTTTCTTTTGGTTTAGAGTGCCTTGAGGGTTTTTTTTTATGCAAAATATGAATTTGTTTCAGTTGTTCATGTTTTTATGTTACTTTTTTCTAAAGATTTTATATATTTATTTCTTTTAGAGAGCGAGCGTGTGTGCCTTTGCAAGTGGGGGGAGGGGGAAGGGCCGATGGAGAGAATCTTAAGC
This sequence comes from Nasua narica, assembly GCA_028533885.1. NCBI lineage: Eukaryota > Metazoa > Chordata > Mammalia > Carnivora > Procyonidae > Nasua > Nasua narica. The sequence goes on along the minus strand of JAPYYJ010001631.1, from coordinate 11,660 downwards.
AGATTCCCCTCTGAGACCAGAGTCCACCACTGGGTTCACTCTCAGGACCCTACGATCATGGCTTGAGCCAGAATCTAGAGTCAGTATCTTAAACCACTGATCCACCCAGGTGCCCCTAATTTATCTGCTTCTGATGGAGGGTTTAGCACCTTTTAAAATAGTCTTGCTAGATATTTCATTAAAGGCCACACTCTTTTATCTTTCAGATCATGTTTTATAATATTAAAGAGATCCATTTCTAAAACAGTGTTCTCAAGGGCACCCATTAGCAGCTTTGGTCTAAAGATAATTATGATGAATAAAATTATAAACATCTCACCTTCTGTGGGGAGTCTGCTTCTCCCTCTCCTGCTCCCCCCCCACCTCTGCTCATGCTCTCTCTCTCAAATAAATAGAAAAAAATCTTTAAAAAAAAAAGAACTAGTCTTCTTGTTATTCAGATAATTGGCCAAAATAAAAAAAAAAAAAAAACAAAACTCAAGGATTCTGATTATCACACATAACAGTAAAGAAATATAAATATTAAAGTACAAATATACTGCTAGACTTTCTCTGCAGAATATATTTACATGTATATGCATATTTCCCTTCAGAATATATTTTTATTTTATAATTACATTATAAACATGTATAAATATATAATATATATAATTATAAAATACAAAAATATATATGTTTTATATGTAATGGGATACCCCTTCCTTCAGACCTGAAATCCAGATGATGTTGGAGAAGGCATGATCTGGCCTCCCTAATGGCACAGAAGACACTGTGAGGGCACAGTGGCAAAATGGACTAGAAATCCACAGTTGGAAACTTGCTATCAATCTGCGCTCTCGGGTTCTGGGGGAAGCCATTCACACAGGAAGGTGTCTCACTGAAAGTATTTTGGGCTGGAACAGAAACACCCTGAGTGTGAAACTGGGGGAATACCAAGCCTCATAGCTTTGTACTCATGGCCATTTCTTAGGGTTGTGTTTGCAGGTAGCAACCTTAAGGGATGCTCCTGAATATTGTTGGATTTCCTTTACCAACCATCTCCTCCTGTGCCTGAAGTGTTCCTGACTGAATTTGAAAATTCTAGAAGTGTGCCATTCCGCTGACCATTTGAATTAATCTGACTGAGGCCAGGAATAAATATGTCATAAGCCCTTAATTAAGGCAATTATCAGTGGGCTTCCAGGAATTATAAAGCCAATCCTTGCCCCAAATGTCTGGCCCCAGGGTACCAGACACAGCTGACCATGATAAAGTCCCACAGGGCATCAGTAATTACCGTGTAGATAGCCAAGAGGCTGTCCAAGAAGAGGCCATTATTTCCTATGACCTGGCAAAAAAAATATGGACCTACCTGCTAATCTCTGGGGCAATAAATGGGCCAAAATGAACCTCAGTCCTAATGGAGGTAATCTGTGGCCCACGGAGAGACACAGCACCCAAAAGGGCACAATGAACTCCGAGATTTGTTGTACAACCTTACTTGGACCACCATCACATCGGTGTAGTGAAGAAATGCTCACGTTATCATCACAGAGTTTAGGCTTAGTTCTTATGGTGGCTTTCTGGAAGAGCAGAATGACTCAGGGCCTGTCATGTCCACGTGTGCTGTCCTATTTTATGGCACGTGAGGAGGGTTGACAGCCAGAATCCCAGATGCAGCTGTAGTTTGATTTAGGCTGTGGGTCCCTCCCAGGCCCCTTGTTCCCATCCGAGGTCCCAGGAACTCGGGATGATCCCCCTTGTCCACCGCTGTGGTGTTGGCGTGGCCCATTCTGCTGCCTATAATTTTACCTCTTCTGTGCTTACCTTCTGTTTGCACTGAAACCTTTCAACCAAGAGGCACCGTGTGTTTTTAATCCAGAGGTCTGGATCGTTAATTACATTTGAATCTGTCCGGCTCCTTTGGTCATCTTGCTGCTTGGAGGGTGTACAACCATGCTGGGCTATGGTTACTTTTACCGGTAAGAAAAAACAAGGCCAAGAGTTGTCAAGGCAAAAGCCTCAAAATTTGAAGGAGCTTTATGTAGCCCTCGCCCCACCCCTTGTTTTGTTCCTTATTTAGAAGGCAGCCCAGAAGAGGTGACCCTTTTGGAAAGACAGCCACATGCGGTGGCCGAACTTTGTCACTGAGGTGCGTGGAGCAGGGAGTGGTGAGGGAGGAAGAAATAGAAATATTGGTGAGTTGAATTTTGAGGTTTCCATACCAGGATGTACAACAACTCCAGGTGTGTGTGGGTGGGAGGGGACACGGAAAGCCCGTGGAATTCCTTGAGTGTGGGACAGTCTTTGTGCGAACGAGTACTTCATCGTCAGACTGAATGGTCCAGAAGCAGAAATATGAGAGATGAGTTTCCAGCCCGCAGGGTTGGATCTGTAACAGACTGAATGGGTTAGAGAAGTAGCATGGAAACCTGAAACACGTTAGTAGTGGATACATCCCATTCATTGTCCCCAGAAGGGGTTCAACATCTGATAAATAATTGTTTGTCAGGAATGAGTCACAGCAAGGCCCCCTGGCGAAATAGAGCCACTTGGGGCAGGAATCAAGCTTTAAGGTAAATGGTGGCTTCTACACCAGATGAAGAATGAATAAGAGGATCTGGGATGAAATCCATATTGTAAGAACAGATGATGCTAACCTAAACAGGCACGGGAAGAATGGGAAAGTGGTAACATTGTTCTCAGTTCTTGGGCCCATTAGAGTATTCATTAGCAACCTGAGATTTAAATCCAGGCCTTCTGGCTGAGGTGTTTCCTCTTTCTCTTACTAATAACCTTTTCCGTAGAAATCCTCCCCTTCATCTTATATACAAAGCTCCTTGAGTGATCTTGTATCCTGCGAGGTTGTTTTAAGTCCGTGCCCATTTGTCTGTGATAAGATGGAAATAGGTTCTTTGATGGTCTAGCTCCTGCCTGAGACACAGACTTAGCTTACCTTTTCTGACCCCATCCCACTCCCATGCATTTCGTTAACGTGTGAAATGGAATTATTGGTCATTTTCTGAATATATAATTTAATATTTTACATTTATGGCTTTGGCACAAAATGGTCTTTCTGCTTCACCGGCCTCCTCCCATCCTCTCATGGTCTCTCTTCCCCCACGGATGGCATAGACTTGTCTAATCTATCTTTTGCTGTTGTCCTTCAGGCGTGTCTTTCTGTGAACCCTTTCTTGGCTTCCAGAAACTATTTCTGCTGCCTTTCTGGAGAGTGCAAGTAGGTGCTCTAATTAATTCTAGCACACACCAGACAAAGCGGTTCATCCAGGCTGGTGAGGCTGAGGTTGAGTGCGGGGATTTGGTAATGAAGCCATCAGTATGCGATTGTGGTGGGAATCTGAAAACACAGAGAACCATTTTGAATCATTTGTTAATTTTTTTTTCTAGAGAACTGGTTTATAAGACATTGCTGAAAATAACACTACTCGTACCCATTTTTGTCCAAATTTATGAATATTAAATACTAATTAATATACTGGACATAATTAGACTAAATTAGTCCAGCAATTAAGGTGATGGCATATTCCTCATATTTTTTACCTGTTTATAAGAGCTTGTTTCATTTGTCTAAAAACAATTATCCCTAAACTTAGGCTCAAGCTTCAAGGGGAGAAAAAGTCTATGTTCTGAAGAAATAAGGAAATAGGTCTGCATTTACATATGTCATCATCAGCGAATAGCACAGCCGCAGAGCCATGAAAATTGCAGACCTTTACAACCCAGCCTTTGATTAATGACTTAATTAAAGTGGGATTAATGTAAATCTGTGGGCCAGACAGAATGCTAGTGGAAGGAAGTAGGAAATATTCTGGCAATCTACTCTTCCAGTAATCACTGTAGGAAACGCTGAGAACAGGGGAACAATCAGTGACTTAAACACTCGAAGATCTCCTGGAAGGAAGGCTGATGTTTGTGAACTAGGCCAGAGAAAGCCAAGACCTACAGAAATGAGATGTGAATGTCGACAACTGAGCCAGTATACCATGTAGCAGAGTTTTTCTAAAGACCCTTAGGATGAATTTCTCTCAGGTCTTGGCAACAAGCAAAGCTGACTTATCTCTAATAATTGTTTTTTAACTTTATGCACATTATGAATCTTGTAACTAATTCTACTTCCCTTTTTGATCTGACAGTTGTGGGAGATTAGGGCTAAATTAGTGACCAGGATAACTAATGTCTAGAACCATGAGGCACATAAGTCTGGGTGCTGATCTAACCACTGTATTTACTCTTGTCTCATCTGTATTTCCATTTTTCTCATTTTTTCAACCTTATTCCACCTTTTGTAGTCTTTGCATTTTTGTAAATCACCATGACACCTTTCTTTTCTGAAATGGGCTGTAAAGACATAACATGGGGAGGTCTGGGAACAGTCAGGCTTCCTCATTCTAGGTAATACCGTTCCTGTGAGTTCAGCGTCAAGTCAGAATGGCCCCGAGACTGTTCTGTCCAAACGCATTTCATAGTTATGGAAACTGAACCAGAGATTCTGTGATGTGACAAATAGAAAATAGTTACTGGGAAGTGACTAGAACCAAAATCTATCCTTCCTTTTTTATTATTAACATATAATGTATAATGTAATGTAATATAATATGTATAATTTGTTTCAGGGATACAGGTCTATGATTCACCAGTCTTAAACAATTCACGGCACTCACCATAGCACCTACCCTCCCAAATGTCCATCCCTCAGCCACCCCTCTCTCCCAACCCCCTCCAGTCCAGCAACCCTCAGTTTGTTTCCTGAGATTAAGAGTCTCTTATGGTTTGTCTCCCTCTCTGGTTTCATCTTGTTTATTTTTCCATTGTTCCCCTATGATCCTCTATCTTGTTTCTCTTATTTCTCATATCCGTGATATCATATGATAACTGGTTTTCTCTGATTGACTTGTTTTGCTTAGCATAATACCCTCTAGTTCTCTACATGTCATTGCAAATGGAAAGATTTCATTTTTTGATGGATGCATAATATCCTATTCTATACACATACACACACACACACACCCCCCACTTCTTTATCCATTCATCTGTTGATGGACATCTAGGCTCTTTTGATAGTTTGGCTATTTTGGACTATTGCTTTAAACATTGGGGTACACGTTCCCTTTCAGATCACTACATTCGTAGCACTGGGATAAATACCCTGTAGTGCAATTGCTGGGTCCTAGGGTAGTTCTCTTTTCAACTTTTTGAGGAATCTCCAAACTGTTTTCCAGGGTGGCATCACCCGCTTGCACTCCTACCAGCAATGTAGGAGGGTTCCCCTTTCTGCGTAGCCTTGCCAACTGTCATTTCCTGACTTGTTGATTTAGGTATTCTGACCGTTAGGAGGTGGTATCTCATTGAGGTTTTGATTTGTTATTTCCTTGATGCTGAGTGATGTTTAGCACTTTTTCATGGGTCTGTTGGCCATTTGGATGTCTTCTTTGCAGAAATGTCTGTTCATGTCTTCTGCCCATTTCTTGATTGGATTATTTTTCTGTGGGTATAGAGTTTGATAAGTTCTGTATAGATTTTGGATACTAGCCCTTTACGTGATAGGTCATTTGCAAATATCGTCTCTCATTCTGTTGGTTGTCTTTTGGTTTTGTCGATTGTTTCCTTTGCTATGCAGAAGGTTTTGATGTTGTTGAAGTCTCAGTAGTTCATATTTGCCCTTGGTTCCCTTGCCTTTGGCAATGTGTCCAGGAAGAATTTGCTGTAGCTGAGGTCGAAGAGGTTGGTGCCTATGTTCTCCTTGAGGATTTGATGGATTCCTTCTCGCATTTAGGTCTTTCATCAATTTTGGATCTGTTTTTGTGTATGGTGTAAGGAAATGATCCAGGTCCATTCTTCTGCATGTGGATGCCCAAATTTCCTGACACCATTTGTTGAAGAGACTGTCTTTTTTCCATTGGACATTCTTTCCCACTTTTTCGAAAATTAGTTGACCATAGAGTGGAGGGTCCATTTCTGGTCTCTCTTCTGTTCCATGGATCTGTGTGTCTGTTTTTATGCCGATATCATACTGTCTTGATGATTACAGCTTTGTATAGACCTTGAAGTCTGGAATTGTGATGCCACCAGCTTTGGTTTTCTTTTTCAACATTCCTTCAGTTATCTGGGGTCTTTTCTGGTTCCGCATAAATTTTAGGATTACTTGTTCCATTTCTCTGAAAAAAGTTGTTGGTATTTTGATAGAGATTTCATTAAATATGTAGATAGCTCTAGGTAGCATAGACATTTTCACAATATTTGTTCTTCCAATCTATAAGCATGGAACGTTTTTCCATTTCTTTCATGAGTATTCTATAGTTTTCTGAGAACAAATCCTTTGCCTCTTTGGTTAGATTTATTCCTAGGTATTTTAGGATTTTTGGTTTAATTACAAATGGGATAGAATCCTTAATTTCTCTTTCCTCTATCTTGTTGTTGGTGTATAGAAATGCAACTGATTTTTGTTCATTGATTTTATATCCTGCCACTTTACTGAACTCCTGTGTGAGTTCTAGCATTTTTGAGGGTGGAGTCTTTTGGGTTCTCCACATTAAGTATCCTATCATCTGCAAAGAGTGAGAGTTTGACTTCTTTGCTGATTTGGATTTGTTTTATTTCTTTTTGTTGTCTGATTTCTGAGACTAGCACCTCCAAGATTATGTTGAACAACAATGGTGATAGTGGACACTCCTGCTGTGTTTTTTTTTTTATTGTTTAAGATTATATTTTATTGATTTCAGTCCTGATTTCAACTGATGTTTGATCCTACTAACAGAACTCAATAGACATATAGGAAAACAAACTTTGATTTTGATGAAATGTTTTCATTAGATAGCTGGTAATAATTATTTCCACAATTAGTTGTGTTAATATTCTTTTTTTTCTCTCCTCCCAAATGTGTTTAAGTTTTCAGTGTTACAAGATTGATTGTTCATGCACCACACCCAGTGCTCCATGCAATAGGTGCCCTTCTCAATACCCATCACCAGGCTCGCCCACCCTCCCCACCCCTCCAAACCCTCAGTTTGTTGCTCAGAGTCCACAGTGTCTCCTGGTTCATCAACCCTTGCTGTGTTCTTGACCTCAGGTGAAAAACTGTTTCTCCCCATTGATAATGATATTTGCTGTGGGCTTTTCGTTGATGGCTTTTATGATATTGAAGTATGTGCCTTCTATCCCTACACTGTGAAGAGTTTTAATGAAGAAAGGATGCTGTACTTGTCAAGTGCTTTTTCTGCATCTATTGAGAGTATCATATGATTTTTGTTCTTTTATTACTGTATTGTGTCACATTGATTGATTTGTGGATGTTGAACCAATCTTGCTGCCCTGGAATCCATCCCACTTGGTTGTGGTGAATAATCCTTTTAATGTATTGTTAGATTCTGTTGGTTAGTATCTGAATGAGAATTTTCGAATCCATGTTCATCAGGGATATTGGTCTATAAATCTCCTTTTTGATGGGGTCTTTGTCTGGTTTGGGGATCGAGGTAATGCTGACCTCATAAAATGAGTTTGGAAGGTTTCTGTCCATTTCTATTTTTAGAGCAGTTTCAGACTAGGTATTAATTCTTCTTTACATGTTTGGTAGAATTTCCTGAGGAAGCCATCTGGCCCTGAAGTCTTGTTTTTATTACTGCCTCAATTTCCTTACTGGTTATGGGTCTGTTCAGGTTTTCTATTTCTTCCTGGTTCAGTTTTGGTAGTTTATACATCTCTAGGAATGCATCTGTATCTTCTAGATTGTCTAATTTGTTGGCATATAGTTGCTCAAAATATGGTTTTATAATTGTGTGTATTTCTTTGGTGTTGGTTTTGATCTCTTTCATTCATGAATTTATTAATTTCAGTCCTTTCTCTTTTTGGAAGTCTGGCCAGGGGTTTATCAGTCTTGTTTAATTCTTTCAAAGAACCAGCTCTAGATTCACTGATCTGTTCTACTGTTCTTTTGGTTTCTATTTCATTGATTTCTGCTCTGATCTTTATTATTTATCTTCTCATGCTGGGCTTATAGGCTGTATTTCCTGTTCTTTAGCTCCTTTAGGTGTTGGGTTAAGTTTTATATTTGAGACATTTCTTGTTTCTTGAGAAAAGCTTGTATTGCTATATACTTTCCTTTCAGGACCACTTTTCCTGTTATCCCAAAGATTTTGAACGTTGTGTTTTCATTTTCATTTGTTTCCATGAATTTTTTAAATTCTTCCTTAATTTCCTCATTGACCCTTTCATTCTTTAGTAGGATGCTCTTTAGCCTCCATATATTTGAGTTCTTTCCAACTCAAGATTGAGTTCTAGTTTCAAAGCATGGTCCAAAAATATGCAGGGAATGATACCAATCTTTTGGTACAGGTCGAGACCTGATTTATGATCCAGGATGTAATCTATTCTGGAGAAATTTCCATGTGCACTAGAGAAGATTGTGTGTTCTGTTGCTTTAGGATGGAATGTTCTGCATATATCTGTGAACTCCCATCTGGTCCAGTATGTCATTCATAGCCCTTAGGTCCTTGTTGATCTTTTGCGTAGATGATCTGTCCATTTCAGTGAGGGGTGTGTTAAAGCCCACTATTTTTATTGTTTATTGTGGATGTGTTTCTTTGATTTTGTTATTAATTAGCTTGTATCATTGGCTGCTCCCATGTTAGGGGAATAGATATTTACAACTGTTAGATTTTTTGGTTGGATAGACCCTTCAAGTATGATATAGTGTCCTTCCTCATCTCTTATTACAGTCTATGGCTTAAAATCTAATTTGTCTGATAAAAGGATTCCCACCCCAGGTTTATTTTGTTGTCCATTAGCATGATATATGGTTTTCCACCCCCTCACTTGTAATCTGGTGGTATCTTTGGCTCTAAATGAGTCTCTTGCAGACATCATATCAGTGGGTCTTGTGTGTGTGTGTGTGTGTGTGTGTTTTAATCCAATCTGATATCCTGTGTCTTTCGATTAGGGCATTTAGCCCATTTACATTCAGGCCAGCTATTGAAAGATACGAATTTAGTGCCATTGTCTTGCCAGTAAGGTGACTGTGACTCTGTGTTTTCTCTGTTCCTTTCTGGTCTGTATTACTTTTTGGTTCTCTCTCTTGTTTACAGGACCCCTTTCAGTATTTCCTGTAGACCTGGGGTGATTCTTGCAAATTCCTTTAGTTTCTGTTTGTCCTGGAAGCCTTTTATCTCTCCTTTTATTGACAGTGACAGGCTAGCTGGATAAAGTATTCTTGGCTGCATATTTTTCTCGGTTAGTACCCTGAATGTATCATGCCAGTCCTTTCTGGCCTGCCAGATCTCTGTGGATAGGTCTTCTGCCAATCTAATTGTTTCTGCTGTCATAGGTTGCAGACCTCTTGTCTCAAGCTGCTCTCAGGATGTTCTCTTTGTCTCTGAGGTTTGTAAGTTTTAGTATTAGATGTCTGGGTGTTGACCTATTTTTTATTGATTTTTGAGGTGGGTTCTCTGAGCCTCCTGGATTTGAATGTCTGTTTTTTTCTTCCCCAAATTAAGCAAGTTCTCCACAAAGTACCTGCTGCCCCTATATCTCCTTTTTCTTCTAGGATCCCTATTATTCTAATATTGTTTCATTTTATGGTATCACTTATCTCTTGAATTCTGCCCTTGTGATTCAGTAGTTGTTTATCTCTTTTTCAGCCTCAGTGTTCTCCATGATTTGGTCTTCTGAGTCACTAAATCTTTCTCCTGCCTTATTTATCCTAGCAGTTAGAACCTCCAAGCACCAGCCTCACCCAACCTCTCACCCGTCTCCCTTCCAAAACCCTGAGTTTCTCAGAATCCACAATCTCTCATGTTTTACCTCCCCCTCTGATTTCCCCCAGTTCACCCTTCCTTTCCTTCTCCCAATGTCCTCCATGTTTTTCCTTTCATGTAAGTGAAACCATATGATAATGGATTGTCTCTGGTTCCTTATATCAGCTAATATATTTTCCCCCTAAATGTTTTATTTTTTCAGTGTTACAAGATTGATTGTTCATGCACCACACCCAGTGCTCCATGTAATACATGCCGTCCTCAATACCGACCACCAGCCTCGCCCAACACCCTACCCTCTCCCCTCCAAAACTCTGTTTATTGCTCAGAGTCCACAATCTCTCATGGATCATCACCCCTCTGATTTCCCCCCATTCACCCTTCATTTCCTTCTCACAATGCCCTCCCATGTTTTCCTCATGTAAGTGGGACCATACGATAATTGACTCTCTTTGCTTGACTTATTTCACTCTGCATAATCTCTTCCAGTCCCATCCATGTTGATACAAAAGTTGGGTATTCATCCTTTCTGATGGAGGCATAATATTCCATTTTATATATGGATCATATCTTCTTTATCCATTCATCTGTTGAAGGGCATCTTGGTTCTTTCCACAGTTTGACAATGGTGGCCATTGCTGCTACGAACATTGGGGTACATGTGGCCCTTCTTTGTACCGCATCTGCTTCTTTGGGGTAAATACCCAGTAGTGCAATTGCAGGGTCATAGCGTAGCTCTATTTTTAATTTCTCAAGGAATCTCCACACTGTTTTCCAAAGCGGCTGCACCAACTTGCATTCCCACCAACAGTGGAAGAAGGTTCCTCTTTCTCCTCACATTGCATACGTGTGAGGCATGGAAAGGCAAAGCAGGACCTTCTTAGAACGGTCAGGGTCAGCCCTTCCTCCTACCTCCAGTGGGATGACAGCTTGGGGTCACTGATGTCCCTACAGGGAGGCCAGTGCCACTGTGACTGGGAGCAGGGATTCTGACACTGAAGCGGCTGACCAGTCTACGGTCTAAGTGGTTACAGGACCTTAGACAAGATTCTTAGCTTTTCTGTGCCTCAGTCTCCTCATCCATGAGATGGGGATGATGGTGTTGGTAGACTAGAGGGTTATTCAATTGTTTGGCTTTGGAGCAGAGTATTATTGGACCTCTTGGCAGGATTTACGAATGACAGCACTTAGCTCTTTTTCATGACCCCACTTGTAATTCAGTGCCTAAGACAAGATCAGAACTGGGACGTGTTACATATGCACTAACATGAGTTGATTCTTTTTTTTATTTTCTTAGCAAACCGTATTTCTTTTTCCACTCCTTACTCCTCCATGCACTCTAATTAAGCCCTCTCCCATCTAGAGAGCAAGACAAGAGTGAGGTTTTGTTTTCGAAAAAACCCACCAGCTTGTATGGCAGCTGGTTTTTCTGCCACTTTACAGCTTCGGTTCAGCTGGGTGCCACTGAAGGAAAAAAAAGGAAAAAGGCTCAGCGCCTCATGTTGAGGACTTTTGTCCATTTCGAGTTTATCTTCGTGTATGGTGTAAGAGAGTGGTCAAGTTTCATTCTTCTACATAGAGCTGTCCAATTTTTCCAGCACCATTTATTGAAGAGACTGTCTCTTTTCCCCTGGATATTTTTTCCTGTTTTGTCAAAGAGTATTTGACCATAGAATTGCGGGTCCATCTCTGGGCTCTCTATTCTGTTCCACTGGTCTGTGTGTCTGTTTTTGTGCCAGTACCATGCTGTCTTGGTGATCATCGCTTTGTAGTACACCTTGAAATAAGGCAATGTGATGCCCCCAGCTTTGTTTTTCTTTTCAACATTTCCTTGACAATTCGGGGTCTTTTCCGGTTCCATACAAAATTTAGGATTGTTTCTTCCAGCACTTTGAAAAATGCTGGTGGAATTTT
>JAPYYJ010001630.1:0-13924 GCA_028533885.1 Nasua narica | reverse complement strand
TCTGTGCCTTTATGGCCATTTTCATTGCCCTCTGGTGGTTATGTACTTATTTGGCTACAGATGGTAATAACATAATGTATGGTGGCTATTATTGCTTTAGCTATACAACTGGGGCGGGGGGGGGGGCGGGGATGGTCAGAAAGGAGGAGGTGTTTGGGAAGGGCTGGGCCTTGATTATTTTCTTGAGAATTTTTTTTTTCTGTCTTTGCAGAGAGTTCTCTTTGGCTGTAAGAATATAAAGCCCTAAGAATACCAGTGATTCGGTGATCAAGAACCCCAAGAGCTTATGCATAAGTCAGCACTTCGGGTGATTATGTGCCGAAGTCTGAAAGATAAGAAGTAGTCCTTATCTGAAAGATAAGAAGTGAGAGGAGCACAGAGTTCTAAGCCTTTCAGTTGGTCCAGATTCCTCTCTCTCTCATATTCTCCTGTGTAATCTCCTGATTGGCTATAGAATAAAATAAAAACTTTCTGAGATACTTCAAAGATCTCATTTCTGCCCACCTTTCTAACTTCTTTCCCATTCCCTTGTCATTGCCAATTGCCCGGGTGTGATTCATTGTTCTTCCCCGGGTCCGTGGTGTCTCCTCTTCACAGGCTGCTCTTACTCCCTGGAATGCCCTCATCTCTCCGAGCCGAGCTCATCAGAGAGCCACCCCTGACTCTGCCAGGCAAACACGATCACATCTTTCCTGTGCACTGGGTGTTCTTCCTAATGCATAGAAACCACCACACTGTCTTGTAATGGTGTATTGGTTCACCTGCTTCCCCAAAAGCCCGTGAACTTCTAGAAGTTCATGAGGTTTCTCTCTCTTTAAGTGTCAGGCACATAGCGGTTATTATGTGCTGGAATAAAGTGGGCTTCCTCTTCGTAGGTTAGGTTCTTCCAGATTGAAATGACAGATAAATCAATTATACTTTATAAGACATTTTCATCAACATATGAGATGTTTTCATCACATACAGTCACAGTCCCATAATCACATCTGTTAGAAGGCCAGTTTCCCCTTCTCCACAGGCCTCACATATGCTGTTCCCTCCGCTTAGAACACTCTTTCTTTTCATGTAATTCTAGCTTAAATGTGTATTTCTTAAAGAAACTCTGATTGAGCACCTTTCCCATTGCTATCACAGTGGTCTATGTCCCCTGTTATATAAATCCCCATGGCATCTGTATGTTGTTTTCCATTTTATTTCTACAAATTACAATTAGAAAATATTTGTTTAATTATTTGTTTAGTAATTGTCTTATCTACAAAATATTAAGCTCCTTGAATGCAGGGGCTGTATTTGTTTTATTTATCACTGTGTTCCCAGGCCTGTTATATTGCCTTGCCTATAGAGTATACAATAAATATTCCAAATACAGAACTGAAAAAGTCCCTAAAGCAAGACAAACTTCTATTATCTATTTATATGCACACATTAAAAGGTTAAATAACTATATTGCTTTTCAGAGATAAACTGAGGTATACATTTTCTTACATAACATTTCAAGGAACACGGTGAAATTTCATCAATTTGGACTAAGGGGAATGGGGAGAAAAAAGGTTCTTTTAAATCTGGAGTAAATTTCAACTTCAGGCCTATTCTTCCAGATCAGTTTAATTTAACATCAACTGAGCACCTACTTTGTGCCATGGAATGTCCGAGACTCAACCCAGGATCTATGAACATGAATACGACATGGCACCTGACTTTGAGATGCTTAAAGCCCTTGAAGAAACGTCCTTCTGTAGATTTCATAAATGCACAGTCACTCTAAACACAAATTGTTTCTTTAAATCATGTGGTCATCTTTGCCCATTTCTGTGTGGAATATTCTTTCCTGCCCTGACTGCTTGGTTCATTACAATTTTTCTCTCCCATAGCAAACCTTTTTAATAAGACCACACCCCTCCTTTCTTTCCCCAGAATCCTACCCTCAGAGCTCCTCCGCTGTGCTGAGCTCCCGTTCTCCTGGCCTCTCCCTATAATACTGTTCACTGTCCTCCTCACTCCTTTACTCCTGTTCTGTACGCATCTTCAAGACAGATACCATCATTTTACTCTGTCTCTAGCACAGTGACTGAGCCATAAGAGATGATAATGATTCTTGTTGTCCTTATAATGAATGAGTAAATGAATAAAACTAGTGTTTTTAATTAGAGATCCTGCAAGACTATTTTTAATGGATTGTTTACAATTAGGAATACTCACCCTACAGAGACCCAGACCCTCAAAGTTTCTCAGCCTTTTTCCTTCAATCAAGTTAAAAACATCCCTTTGTATATTTGAGATTCTGTAAGATTTAGCCATACTAAATTACCATTTTTGTGCATCAAAAACGACTGAGGGGGCGCCTGGGTAGCTCAGTGGGTTAAAGCCTCTGCCTGCGGCTCAGGTCGTGATCTCGGGGTTCTGGGATCCAGCCCCACCCACATCGGGCTCTTCTGTTCAGTAGGGAACCTGCTTCCCCCTCTCTCTCTGCCTGCCTTTCTGCCTACTTGTGATCTCTGTCTCTGTCAAATAAATAAATAAAATCTTAAAAACAAACAAACAAACAAAACAAACGACAGTATCAGCACTTCACACGTGTCAATGTAATACTTAGACAATCCACTTGCTAACAATGGTGCCAAGCTAACCATCAAAGTGTCTATATTTAAATGTTCCAGATTCCAAATGAAAGAACTGTTTTCCTTATCTTGGCCTGGGTCTCCCTCGTTTTACCTTCAAAGCTATTCAGAAGAGTGCTAGGCCCACTGCTTCTTACATTCTCCCTGTCTAAGATCATAAATGCTGAGTGCTATGCAGAAATAATATTTTTAGCATCACTTACAAAAGGTTGGCATTTTATAGCCAATTAATAAAAGCCCAACACAAAGTAACTGTACAGAAAATAAAGTAGATGTACATTCTTTGAGAACTAAGGTATTTTTTATATCATAAAGAAAATCACCAGTTGGTAGGGATGGAGGAGCTTGTGGGATGGTGGCTGGTGAAGTCCCTTCATTTCTGGAACAAGAGTCACATTGTTTGGCTATTGTCCCTGGGTCTTTAACTCCACTGCCCTGCTCCTGTCCCATGGGGCCAACACCCACAGGCCTGAGCTGTCCTCTGAACTGTCTACTCCACAGCCTCTAAGACTTTATTGCTCATGCCACCCTTACTCCATTTTCCAAGCAAATGGTGTCATTAGCTCGCAGCATTTTGCCTCATCTCCTGTCTATGGGGTAATTACACTGCTAAAATCTCACAACGAATATTTCTCTACCAGGATTGCCCTAGATTTCCCTCCTTAATAGAGACTGCATTTTTTCTGGTCACTCAGAATGTCATCTCAGGATGTTGACAGAGCACTTGAGACCCAACTGCCCAGGACCACCCCTATTTGTAGGATGTCTACTTCTGTTTCCCAGGCGCAGAGATGGGTGATTTTTGTCCCCACAAAAAGGCCTGGACAGAAGAGGGGATGGGAACACAGGATCCTCTAAATCGGGTTGAAATGTGATCGCCAAAACTTACCCTCCATTCAGTTCCCTCTTCATACTTCCTGTTGCCCAGGTTTACCAGGAAGGTGGAGGAGGAGAAGCCAGATGAGAGGGGTGAAGGCCAAGACCATGGGTATTTTCATTAGGCAAGAGTCAAGACTGGTCTGGATAAACAGAAGGTTATTGTGTTGTTCAAAGCCACCATAGCTATAGAAGCCAATGTCACTTTAGCAAGAACTCTGACCTGGTTCCCAAGGAGAATTGTTTGTTGCTTTCCCCTATAGGTATTACCCTTTTTTGTCCTTCAGACAAATAAATCCTGGCTCCCATCTCAGGGGATTTAACCTTCAGTTTGAGTCCTTGGTCGCCTCCCAGCTACCAGGTCCCACCTTCGTCTCAATCTTTCCTTTTCCTTGTTCTGTGACACTTGCTGAATGAGGCACACAGTTTGCAGTCACTGCGGTACATCTCGTGATTGTGAGGTAATTGGATAATATTATCACCTTCTCAGAAAGTCTTCAAAATTATCATGAGGAAGTGAGGCATTCCTCTCCTGGCAGGTACCTATGTGGTCAGATAAGACAACTGCTACATTCCATTCCAACCAGGTCATTCAGCCGTTCTTCCATAGTGGGCTCTTCCATGGAGACAGTGAGGGATGTGACAGTCCAAAGCGCTCAGCTACAACAGAATTCCAAACATAGAGCCTAGACTTGGGTTTCTGATCATCAGTCCATATGTAGTCTGTTCACAGTTAAGGGCTGGGTTTCCTCTCTCTTTTGTTTTTCTTCCTCCTGCCTTTCAGGAGTTTTAAGAAAGTCAGAGGCATCTTGTAGATGGTGAAAAAAGTATTCATTATCAAAGAGAGCTCTTGTCACAAACCCATTTTGTCATACATAGCGGAAAGCACAAATATTAATATGTGTGCCCTTATGAACTAGATCGGTTGGGTACAAACCTCAGCTCCGACAATTTTTAGCTTTTTAAACATGAGCATGTTATTTAACTTTTCTATGCCTCAGTTTCTCATCTACAAAGTGAGAATTTTCGTAGGATGTAACTAGCAGGTCATTGTGAAGACTAAACATACAGCACTTAGAACAATGCGTGGCAAAAGCTGACATAAAAATAATTCTAATATTATTGAATAGTAGTAGTAAAAATAACGTTTAGTGTTTACCCCAGATGAGTGTTTTCCTGCGGTGTTTCTCCTACATGAGAACTCACTGAACCCCTTGAATATATCCCTGAACCCTCTGAGCTCTCTGGACCCGAGAGGGTTTAGCTGAAAGTGTCCCATACTGGAAGTCAGAAGACCTGGGACTTCTTGAGGCTACACACATATCATATTCACGAACAACCTACTACAAGCCAGTCCTTGCGCCACATTCTTCTCCTGCTATTTTATGTAATCTTCCCACCAGTTTCACAAGGTGGCTATTATTTTCCCCATTTCGCAGATGAGGAGATAAGTTCAGAACGGTTTAGCCACGGAGCCAATGTTACCAAGCCGAAAAAGCGGTTCTCTCTGGAACCTTTGTTATAATCCGAGCACGTGCTTTTAGAGTCACCCAACCTCTGTGACCCTTACTTCTCCTGCCTGTAAAACTGACATATCTGCTGTGTCATCTCGACGGGGTCAGAATTCCAAGATTAAGAGTTTGTGCAAGTCAGCTATAGGCCGTGAAACATCGGCAGGAATCGGAACTAGTATTCTAAGTACGAAGAAGCACCTGGAAGAGCCTCCCGGAGACGCCAACGCCGGGGGAGACTCCGGACTCCGCCTCCAGGCCGGACCCAGTGGGCGGGCGCTCGATTGAGTGGCAGCAGCATAGACCAATAGGGCTGCTGGAGGCGGTGGGGCGGGACTGTCCCAAGGCCGCGCTCGGCTTTGTGGGAGGGCGAGCGGGTCCGAGGCTCCTCGCGCTCTTTATCGCTGCGGAGCGTTCGCTGAGCCCCCATCTGTGTTTTTTTGTTTTTGTTTTTGTTTTCGTCTGTGGGGTTTTATCAAATGCCCAGGCGCTCACAGCCGGCGCTGAGAGGCCTGGCCTCCGTGTGAGGAGACTGGTGAAATCTCGTTAGCGAGGACAGCAGGCTGCTGGCAAAGTCACGACGTGGTGCAAGTGGCCTCAGCTGGCCCTCGGGCTCTGGAATCCGGGTGTCGGGGCAGTTGGTGGTTGTAATAAAGACCCAGGGGACCCCGGCCTTCTGCTTCCTCTGTCATTCCTGAATGTTCTAGGCCCTACTGGGAGCTAGGGAAGGCTGGGGAAAGAGCAGGGATGATTTTCCTACCAGAAACAGTTGCAGTCATCCTAGAAGGAGAATTTCGGGATCTGCAGGATCTGGGGAAAGAAGAACAGCTTGGTTCTCACGTTTTGATATGATCCAGTCACTTTGCTTCTTACAGCTGCCACCACCTTTCTCTTGAGTGCTTTTTATCGCTAGAATCCTGCCTGGATTTCCTGCTCCAAGATTTGTTCCTTATTGTAAGGCCTCCCTCCCGGGGGCTCACAGGGATTAATGTTAGTCAGGACATTGCGCTGCATAAAACCCTTCTGTGATTTCCCATTGCCCTCAGGATAAATGCCTGAGGTTGAAAGTTGCTTTCAGGGCAATAGAGATTCCAGCCTCCTGTCCCAGCCTCATCTCCGGTTACTTTTCATTCCTTTCCCCCAGTTATGTGTGTGTGAAATTAATAAATGAATGAGTTATTTCTTGAACTATAGCAGTATTGTCAGAAGTGAAGTCCTCCATAATTTGAAAACTCATTGTGTTCAGTAATCACCTGAGTTGGAGAAGTCAACTCTGCCCTGGAATCCAAGAAACCTCAAATCCAGTTCTTGCTCGTCTGCTGATTTTACTGTGTGATCTGCCACATTTTTCTTCCAGTCTCTGTTACTTTATTTATAAAATTCGGCCAGTGAAGGAATGTTTCCTATTCTCTTATTTTTACTTTTTCAGGTTACTTCAAAGATACATCTAACATGCATGGAAAAAGATTTATAAATTCAAAGTATTGTTAATATATGTCCATTATACCGAGGTACATTCCATTAGTTTCCTTTGAATCTTTTTCTGGGTCATGTAGAATCTCTACTTTATATACATTGTGTAATACCTGAGGTTTATTTTTATATCAGACACGGATTTAAAGCCCCCCACAGGTATCTTTTCCTATGGCTGGGTCTGAGGAGCAGCCCTGACTTGGAAGCCTTATCCACTTGTGCTCGCTAGTTAGCGTACTTAACAGGGGGACCTAGGGAGAAAGTAATATAGAAGATGCCAGTCAAGGACTCCTGCTTAGATAAAGTAAAGATGGCTCTGTCTTAAGGAAACCTTGAAAATTAATTCCTTTTGTGCCACATACAATGATTGCCCTCAGAGGAATTGAATAGCATGTAAAATATTAGAATGTGGGATCGTTGGCTATTGTAAGTCCCAGCTCATTCTATTTTTTAATCACCTCATTGTTTTTGCCTTCAATCCTCTTTCCCAATATGAAGAATATGAAGTTCATCTCTCCTTTTCTTCCCCCAGCCTCCTAACATATATCTTTCACTTAGCTAACTCTCAGGAGCTATAATAGGCATTGAATGAATGATTGAAGAAATGAAGGGTGATGGATGGAGGGAGAGGGTATGCATGGATAGACACCAATGGACATGAAGCCAGAAGATCTGGTTCTTACATGGATCAACACGACAGCCTTATGAAGTAAGTAGAGCAGCAATTATTGTTCCTATTTTACAAATGATGGAACTAAGATTCAGAAAGTTACATGACTTGGCGGAGTACACACTGTTCAAAAGTGACAGAAGTGACCTTAACTTTTACATTTTTCTTCCCACAGCATCATATTTCTTGAAGGTAAGAAAGACTCAATTTCCGCATTTTAGGCTGAGAAGAGAACATTGATATGCCTGCCTCCTTCAACTCCTCCTCCCCTAAGCAAGTGATTTCAGAGGCAAGCCAGTACTTACAGGTTAATTTTAAAGACAGGTCTAGAAAGTGACACCTGTTAGGAACGTGATAAAGAACTAGACATAGTGAGGTTTCAGCCCATTTTTGCACTGACTTCTAATGAAAGATTGAATATAGTTCTCTACTTATGAAAGAAAGCTATTTCCATGGCAGAGGAGGAACTGAGGGAAGAAAGAGAGGAAAAAAAATGATAAAAGCATATTTTCTCAGAATTATTTCTCCAGATACACTGAACAATTCAAAGGATAAAGGCAGTTCAGTGATGAGGAGTATGGCAGTAGCTGAGTTCTGAGAAATTGAACAACTCTTTAGATCTCATCCAAGGGAAAGATAAATGAGAAACTGGCTTGAAAATGTTTAATGTTTCATTGAGCTCATGAGTCTGCCCTATTTCATTTACTGTGGCTCAAGTCTCTTCATTTAGACTCTGAAACTGGACTTCCTGGGTTTTAAACCCCAGCTCTACCACTAAACTAGCTCTATAATCATGGGCATGATTCCTTCTGTCTATTCTCATCTATAAAATGGGTATAATAATAGTGAACACCTTCCTTGCAGGTTGTGAGAATTAATGAATTTGTTTATACTAATACCCTTTGATCAATGTCTGGCCTATTGTAAATGCTATTGTCATTAACATCATTACAGCTGCCTCAATCATTGAAGTGGGGCATGTACTTTAAGACTTTATTTTCAATTGTATCAAAATGGAGGAAAAAGTAATGAGATCACCCGGAGCACTTTTACATGTCTGGCCTTCCTCTCCATCTCCTATCTCCAACCTTCTGGAAATTCAAACTCAAGAGGTCTATGGTAAGACATAGGGGTCCATATTTTGAAAAAGCATATCTAAAATGCTTTCTTTCATCTTGCACCTCAACCTAACACTCCACTAGAACTCTACTTTAAGGGATTTCTCTGGAGGATAAAAGATATTTTTACTGCATGGGGATTACCTGGGGAATAAAAATGTGGGCAGGGCATATACATATTATTAAGCTCATCTCCCTCGCTAGATTAAAACCAACCCAAGTTAGGATTCAAACTTCTTCTGCATTATGATAAACTAATGAGCCTGCCTCAAATTCACAGATGATATTTTCATGATGATACTCTTTCTGGAGAAACTAAGCCCTGCTGATGTAAAGTTTGGTCATACAGTATTGTGGGCATTAGGCTGCAACCAACGTTTTTTTAACTTATTGATCTATGTGGACATCCGTCCAGGTTCGTGTATATGGAACTAACTTATTCCTTTTAACAGCTGCATACTATTCCATAGTATATAATTTCCATGCTTCAGCCTTTCTCTATTGCAGGAAATGTGAATTGTCTGCCACTGGATATTAACCACCAAATATTATGCTACAATAAACACCCTCCCACATATATCCTTACAGGCTTGGGCATTTTTTTCTTTCATCTTAGGACAGAATCAGAAAATGTTGGTTGGATCACAAAGTATGCACATTGTTAATTTTATTTTATTTTAAAGATTTTATTTATTTGAGAGAGAGTGCAAGTTTGTGTACACAAGTGGGGAGAGGGGCAGAGGGAGGAGACTCCCCGGCGAGCAGGGAGCTGGAAGTGGGGCTCAATCCCAGAACTCTGAGATCATGACCTGAGCTGAAGGCAGACGCTTAACCGACTGAGCCACCCAGGCGCCCTTACATGGTTAATTTTAGATAATATCATCAAAAAGGCTGAAACACTTCACCGCTGCCCCTCCCACGAGCTTCTCTTGAGCATATTGTGCGAACTGTGGGAAGGGGGAGGCTGACCTGAGGTACCTTCTAATAGATACAGCTGTGAGTATAACGAGACCATGATTCGTGGCTTGTGAGCTATTTTGCATTTATGGATCTGCTAAAACCTTATCAGATCACATGCCACCTTCCCTTTTCTGACTATAACTGAGTCTGATGCTGCATTTACCGCCCACCAGGGCAGCGCCACAAGCATTGATGTATCTTCCCTCCCTGTTCTTAGTTTTATCTGATATCTGCTTGAGGGAGAGGGGGAGTGGGTGGGAGGAGATGGAAAAAAAAAAAAAGGAGTGCAGGGGCAGATAAAAGGAATTGTGGGAGCGGAAACTCAAGCTTAACCCAGAGACCACGGGAGAGAGGTCAGATGACAGGATAGAATCTATTTCCTTATTTTCATGCTCTCTTAGTTCAGAAACATTTTCAGCTTAATAGCCGCTGACTTCGATAATACCCTCCTGTAATCTACTGCAAATCCAACGGACTCTGCTGTCACACTTCATCAGCTGTGTTATAATTCCCAATAACTGGCACACAATTGATGTCCTATCCCTGAAAAGCTGGCCCCAAAATAAATGGCTTCAGAGGGTTTAATGAAAAATCAGAGGCATTCTGAATGGATTCTGAAAGTATTCTAAGTCAGTACAAATCCTCCCTGGGATCCAATTTGGCTGGTTCATTACCAGTTCTATCTCCTGCATGCAAAAAGATGATAAACAAGGTTGTAAAGATGTAGATGAGATTGGCTTTTGTGACCTAATGTTTCTGATGAAGAGAGAAGTACATGTTGTTACAATGAGAAAAATGCACACAGCCCACTGGCAACAGATTATTATAAGCTTCATTTTGAACAGGAATCATTTGTGATTTTATTACCTTGGAGACAAAGACCTGGCTGCTTTTGCATTTTATAGAGGCACAGAGATCTGGTACACGTACTCCACAAACTAAAAGCCACTTAAAAAAATTGAAAGCCACCAGCTATTTCTGATAGACTCAGACAGAGATTCTACAGGGGTATATAGTGGTGAAAGCAGAAGTTTCCAGGATTGGGCTCCAGGGGATGAGTCCCAACAAGTGACTTAATGTCTCTGTGTCTCAGTTACTTCCATTCGGAAAACCAGCTAACAGTAGTTTCTACCCCATTTCTTTTATTTATTTGTTTTTAAGACTTATTTATTTATTTATTTATTTGACAGAGAGAGAGAGAGAGAGATCACAAGTAGACAGAGAGGCAGGCGGGGCGGGGGCGGGGGGAAGCAGGCTCCCTGCTGAGCAGAGAGCTCGATGCAGGGCTCAATCCCAGGACCCTGAGATCATGACCTGAGCTGAAAGCAGAGGCTTCTTTAACCCACTGAGCCACCCAGGCGCTCCTACCCCATTTCTTTTAAATGGCACTGAAAGGGACCAATAAATAACCAAAGGTGAGAGGGATAAATAACCAAATGCAAAGAGGGAGATTTTAATTTTTCAATCTAGCCTCAGAGAACTCCTCAGGAATCGTTAGAGTTT
Source organism: Nasua narica (assembly GCA_028533885.1). Lineage (NCBI taxonomy): Eukaryota > Metazoa > Chordata > Mammalia > Carnivora > Procyonidae > Nasua > Nasua narica. The sequence continues at coordinate 3,195 of JAPYYJ010001630.1, read as the reverse complement.
GGCTGTCACTTCAGGTTAAGAAATCTCCAGGTAAGGTGTTGGAATTGATGGAAGAGTCTCGTGTTCCTGTTGGTGGCCTTTGGAGGCAGGCCAACCTGGGTTTAAATTCTTGCTCTGCTACTTGGTAGCTGTGTGACCTCGGTTTCCTCACCCTATCGGGATTAACAGGAGGACTGTGTGTCCCATGGTGCCTACCCAATTCAATGTGAGGGCGCAATGCATGGCTCTGTGTGACTGATTGAAAACAAAGTAAAGGTTTTGTGTCTGTGATACTGAGTTAATCATTTCAAATATAAAGGTGATCTAGCTTAGAGCTGAGGCCCGTGGATTCTGGACCTGATGGCCTGGTCAGCTCCCAGCTGTTCCTTGTATATTAGGTGTAAACTTGGGGAATTTGCTGACCTTCTCTGTGCCTCAGTTTCCTTATCTGTAAGTGAGTACAGTTAGGGCACGCACCCCTTGAGGTGCGTGCCCCAGTGCACTCAAAAGGTGCCCAGCTCCCAGTAAACACTAGTTAAGTGTTGGCTGTTAGCAGGCACTTCTGTGCCTACAGGTGGAGAAAAGCTTGGGAATCAGGTAGGACACTTGCTACATTTCTAAAACTAGAAATCCCTACCATCTGCTTTTTCCTTCTAATTTCATTCCTTGCCTCTGAGAGCATTATGCAGAGAACATTCTGGTTAACCAAGAACAAGAGTTATCAAGACGCTTGCGAATTGAGATTTCCTATGTAATGTGCACTGCATTAGTAGACGTATAAAAGGGCAGACCCAACTCTGTGGGGACTGAAACTTACATAAAATGGGGGCCCTCTTGATGAAAAGGAACATGTAATCACAAATACAAAAATGGGCACAAAAGTGAACATTTACTTACAATGAGAAAAGCAAGCACAACAAATCACTGGTTCAAGCTGGTCCTGCACGGGAGGCAAGTGAAATGCGGATTGGGGGGCTGGCCTGTGCCCTGGGTGAAAGTCTCAGTGGTCAGAGCAGCAGCCGCAGGAACGGAAGAGTGGACGACCACAGTGACAGTCCTCTGCTGGAACAGAGGTCAATACAATTAAATCCACTAGTCAATAAAGGTGATTTATTACATGTAAACTAAAGGTAATTTATTTTCCATTTTTTAAGATTTTGCAGATAGGGGCGCCTGGGGGGCTCGGTTGGGCATCTGACTCTTGGTTTCAGCTCAGGTCATAATCTCAGGGTCTTGAGAGTGAGCCCGGGGTGGGCTCTGCCCTCTTTGGGGAGTCTGCTTGAAGTTCTCTCCCTCTGCCCCTCCCTGCCCACAAGCATGCATGCACGTGCGCTCTTTCCCTCTCTCTCTCAAATAAATCTTTTAAAAAAAAGACTTCACAGATAAAGATATTTATAGATGTGTCTGAACCAGCATTCCAGCATTCCAGTTTGGGATCAGAAAAATACAGTCCTGTGTTTCCTTTTAAGTTCTTAGCTTTCACCCTCAAAAAAGATCCTCCTTCAGTTCTTATTTGGATGGTGAGGAGAGTCTGGAAGTGTGTACTCGGGGCACATCAACACTGTAATCCCTTCTCCTTCTCTCTCATTTCTCTCATGTGCTCGAGTTTTCAAGTGCTCTGTGGCTGGGACAGAAAATGTGTTTAAGAATTTGTGTGGTGAGTTCTCTGTCCCCCAGGTCCCCCACCAACACACACCGCTTCTCAATATTGTCTGGACAATTTTGGAAGGATAGAGGATATTCTCGGAAGTATTATCCTATACCCACAACTACTGGGAGGGGGAAGAAATATCTATCTCTCTCTCTCTCTCTTTTCTTTTTCTCTGTCTTCCTCACCTATTTCCACATCCCCCACCATTCCAAAATCCTACACGGATACCAAGTTAAGAGATCACTTACTAATTAAGAGCTCTGAAATACCCCAAAGCATAAATAACTAATGGTGAAAGAATTTTGGAGGCTGTGACAGGAAAGAGGAAGTCAACATGGGGGGCTGCAGGAAGGATCAGCTTCCACGCATTTGCCAAATGACTCAAAAGCCATGCCTGCCCACTTCTTTTACTCACCAGGTCATTGCTGCTCTTGGAGATAAGCTGATCCCTATATTGGGCAGTGCAGCGGGTCAGCTCTGCCAGGCCCTGTGAGAGTGACATGCCCACACGAGCCTGTCCACACATCCTCCTCTGCCAGAAGCTACAGCACATGGAGCAGGGTTGTGTATTCCAGCGCGGGTCATCTCAGAACTAATGCTTCCCGAAGTCCAGGATTCCTGTAAGTGGTTCAGGGACAAGCACAGAGGTAGGAACAAATTTGACATCAGGTCCTTGATACTAAATGAGATTTGATTCTGCTGAGTGAGTCCGAGTTCCATCTTGTTAACAAATATGTATGGTAGCCGTTTATCCAAATAGTCATTCAACAAACCATTCTTAACACATGTCGGTATTTTATAGGTGAAAGCTACGAAGAAAAAGTTCACAAGTTTAATTATAAAAACATACAAGTATATAAGAAACAATGTAGTATAATGTGATAATTGCTATAATGGTAGGTAAATAGAACTTTAGGGAAGCAAGAAATAAGAATGATGATTGTATACGTGTGCACATATATGTAGGGGGTTTTCAACCAAAGCAGAGAAATGTGATTTTGTTTCATATGTAACCCATGGATCCACGTGTCTCCTGACAGTATAGCCCTTTTCCCCAGTAAGAGCTAGCTTCCCCCTTCCCACCATCCCATCTGGGTAACCTGCTAAGATACTTTCATAAATCAAGGTCACCCTGATGACTTTTCCTTTGAGAGGCTTCTGCCCTACACACAGAAGAGCAGCAGTCATGTCGTCATTGTTGTTAGAGCATTTGTTTTTTATCCCCGTAAAGGTGAGAGGTGGAATAAAATTAAGTCTTACAGATCCAAGTCTCTTACAGAGCTCCCTTACCCAAAAAGGTTACCCAATATGGAGACCAGGAAGACAGGTCCTAGAGAGTGATAACCCACTTGGGTTGAAGTTTTGCACATCTGTCAGTCAGGGGTAGGTCCTAGACAGATTCCTTGAATCCTACCTCCCTTAAGTACCATGGGTTTCACATTTTCTCTTTTACCTCAAAGTTGTGATTCTAAACCATAAAAGAAGCCCTGAAAGGATCAAAAGGCTCCTTTAATCACGGCAGTCTCCAGCTTCTGTGTGAATGGCCGCACAGGAATGTGGGCAAT
>JAPYYJ010000163.1:0-15951 GCA_028533885.1 Nasua narica | reverse complement strand
CTCAGGGGCCACCTCCTTGGATGGACATAGGAGAATGGATAGCCAAGAAATTTTTGGACCAGTGAGAGGATGGCTCCTTCTATTCTTTGCTGGCCGAGTCTTGCCTTAAAGAAGGTGCATGGGGGGAGCAAGAGGGTGCAGAATGGGGAGTAGAGGGACGCAGCTCAGTGTGAGGACTTGATGCCCGTCTCAAAACCCTGCAGGGAAGAAGGGAGTCCATTTTGCGGCCAAGACAGAGTGAGCCAGAAAGCTGGGAACCCAACGTGACTCCTTCCAAGGCCAAGATGGCAGGATCACCCAACAGGGACTATGAACACTCAGATTGTTGGGTGCTGACCTGTCTGCAGGCCCAAAAAGCAGGAAGGTTTGGTACCGCCTTCTCCCCCAACCTTGCCTTCCCCATCATGGGTTACCCAAGTATGAAATGCTGAGCTTGGGACGAGGGGAGCCAGCGTCTGGCTGCTGGAGATTGCTGGTGTCACCCACCCACAAGGCAGTCACCATGCCAAGCTGTCTGGCTTGCAGAGCAGGCATTTCCCTTCCCCCAGCAGGTCTCCCCTGCTCCAGGGCTCCCCTGCCCCACCCATACCTCCCCTCAGGGGCCTCTCTCCTGCAGGATGCAGGTGAGGTCCCTGACCCAGAGTCCGCTGTGTGCCCTAGAGCGAGTTCCTTGGTAATTCCTCATCCTCCTGATTCTCTACGCATTGCCTACAGTAGCACCCAGGACTCCTTTCTTTCTTATCTGCTTTCTAAACCGGTGCTTTTGTTACAAAAAATCAAACACAATGTCCCATGAATGCTTTAAGCTCCTCAAAGTCTAAAATGGTTTAACTGGGAGTGCTTTTCTCTCATAAATTGTTGGAAGGCAGATTAGCTCAGATGATAGATCAGAGGGGAGGAATTTCCCTAAAACACAACCCTACAGCTTCCCTCCACTCCTGGGAGGGTGTAATTATTCCAAGGAGTAACATCTACAAACTGTTTACAGTCAGGACTTTTGTGCTAGGAACTCCTTTCTTGGCCTGTCCTACTGAGTAATGAGGGGCCGCTCTTCTGGAGCTCCTTTAGCCCCTTGGCCCGGAGGGGACCGCTGGAGGGGACATTCCAATCTGGTTTCTCCGGAACCAGTTGGCCCCAAGTCTGTCTGGGTCTATTTGTAACTAATAAGCCAGTGCAAACCATTAAGTAGAGCCCTACCGGCCTCTTATTTTAAAAGCCCATTCTTTTAATTTCCAAAGCTTTTACAGGGAATGGGCAGCAAATCAGCAACCGAGCACACTCCGTCTGCCTTCTAATTATGGCAAATCATGGCTCAGAATCTCGAATTGGTTATTTCTTTGGCCACTCTTCCCCCTGGCCACTCCAAGAGTGTGGGGGGGATGCTGATGTAAGGCATCAAATTACAAACCTTGCTGCACGGGGAGGAATATGAACGATGTTTGCAGTAGGGCAGAGTGGGGAGAGGGGAGGACTAAAACACGTTTCATTAAAAACCAGGAGACATCACACCCGCCCTCATCCCCACACACTCACTTGACTGTGCTGTGTTTACTAAAGCTCATGTGTGTTTATTTAGTTTTGTGGGAAAACAGGTAAAGATCAAAGCAGCATTGCCGCACACAAACACACCCAAAAAGAAAATCAAGTGCATGTGTATGATGCTTGTCGACTTTAGCTCCTTTTTTCTTTTTTAAGATTTTATTTATTTGACACAGAGAGAGAGATCACAAGTAGGCAGAGAGGCAGGCAGAGAGAGAGGGGGAAGCAGGGCTCGATCCCAGGACCCTGAGATCAAGACCTGAGCCGAAGGCAGAGGCTTTAACTCACTGAGCCACCCAGGCGCCCCTTGACTTTAGCTCCTTAAGGACCATTTCCCAGACCGGTGGGGTCCTGACATGTTTCCCAGAGCCCCCAGGGGTGGGCAAGCCCCCTCTCCCTGGGGTGCTATGTTCCCCACCACCCTCCTTCTACTGAAAAAAGCTGTCAAAGAAACTTCTTCATTTCAGGAGCCCGATCCCACCCACCCCTCACTGTTTCAGGTTCCCCCTAAATACAGTCCCTTCTCTCCCTGGGTTTGGGCTTTGCAAGTCTCCCCACTGCCCTCCCTGCCTCTGGGCCAGGGGTCCCCACACTAGTATGGGTCATGCCTCCCTATCAGAAAAAATGCTAGCAGGCAGTCCCAGGACATGCGTGTGAATTTTACACTGTGTGCGTAAATTGTTGGCTGGCGAACTACGAAACATTCACCTAAACAAACATTTTGAAGGATGCAATACAAAGTAGATAAAAATGCAAGTTCTAGTATTTTCTCTGGCAGCCCGGGAATTCCTATCCCGCCTGGAGTCCTCCGATCCAGGATCTGACTGCTCTAGGACCTGCCCTCTGTTGCAACGAGTGGCCACAAACCAGGTGGTCTCACGTTTATTCCCCTGCCATCCGCGGGTCACAAGTCTGAAAGGGCTTCGTGGGGCCAGAACCTAGCTCCTTCTAGAGGATCTCAGGAAGCATCCATCTCTTTGTCTTTTCCTTTTTCTAGAGCTGCAGCCCTGAGCTCACGGGCCCTGCCTCCTCCTTCAAAGCCAGAAATCAGTGTAGCAGAATCCTCACCCGCCCCCTCTTCTGCAGTGTAATCTCTCTCTGCCTCCCGCTAGTGATGACCGGTATGACCCAGGACCATCTCCAAGATCCTTACCCTAATCACAGAGGCAAAGCCCCTTTGGCCACTTAAGGGAATATTCAAGGACTCCAGGGATTAGGACCTGGATATTCCGGGGTCCGTACTGAGCCTCTTACACCCTCCCTGCAGCCGCAGTGAGCTTCTGAACATGCCACTGCCACACCCCTTTTTCTCCAGTCTTCTGCTGCCAACAGTCAGCAGGCATGCAAAGCCTTTCATGGTCTGGCTCTAGGCACCTTTTCAACCACATCTCCCACCACGACTTCCTCCTTCCTTCTTCACCCCCTAACACACAGGGCCCAGCCACCCATGATTATACTTTATGGTCTAGCAATACCAACTGCTTGGAGTCCTCCCAACAAGGCCCTGCGTGTACAGGTGTTCAGGTTGCACACTGAATGAGTCACTGCAAGTTAGGAGGTTCACATCATGGACATATACTATTTTATGCAGAAGAACAGAGGCCTTCCCATCAAAACTTCCCTCCCATGTAAATCTTCACAGATATACACTTAGGGGAGCTCACAAGAAAATCCCTAACTGACTTTTAAATTCTATAACGGTGGCACCTTTCCTAATTCGTACATAGGCATTGAACAGCTAGTGACAGCTGTGCCCTCAAACACAGAGCAGTTTTATCCCTGCCTTTCCCCTTGCTGTACCCTTCACCTTGAGCACGCTCTCACTTTTCCCCTTTCTTGATTGCCTGTTCAACTTTCAATACCGGGCCAAGACTTATGGCCCCTCAAGAGGCCTTCCACGCCACCGCCCAAGGGGACGGCCCCTTTCTTTGTGCATTGCACAGGTATTGGTCTTTAATGTTTGAACCAGACAAGAGCCTCAAGCAGGGACTGTGCTCTCAATACCCTCCTCTTAGCAGTGCCTCTTACAAAGCCATAAAGCTATCTGCTGGAGATGACTGTAGGAATTCTTCCTTTTGACAAGCTCACAAAATAATAGATTTCTAACTGCCCTAATTATCTTCCCTTCCCTCCTATTCAACCAGTTCCTGGAGCCCTGATATCTTATGAACACTTTTTAATGGACTCATTTATAAAATCATTCTCTTTTTTAATGTCAGGGGTAACTTGCCATGTCCATTTTTTTCCTACTTAATTAATTTTAATTTATTTATTTATTAACATATAACGTATTATTTGCCCCAGGGTACACGTCTGTGAATCATCAGGCTTACACATTTCACAGCATTTGCCATAGCACATACCCTCCCCAATGTCCATAACCCTACCCCCCCTACCTCCCAGCCACCCTTAGTTTGTTTCATGAGTTTAGGAGTCTCTTATGGTTTGTCTCCTTCCCCATCCCATCTTGTTGCATTTCTCTTCCCCAACCCCTCACGACCCCCTGCCCTGCCTCTCAAATTCTTCGTACCAGAGTTATCATGTGATAATTGTCTTTCTCTGACTGACTTATTTCGCTTAACATAATACCCTCTAGTTCCATCCATGTCGTTGCAAATGTCAAGATTTTGTTTCTCTTGACGGCTGCATAGTATTCCTTTGTATATACATATATACCACCTCTTCTTTATGCATTCATCTGTTGATGGACATCTAGGTTCTTTCCATAGTTTGGCTATTGTGGACATTGCTGCTATAAACATTTGGGTTCATGTGATCCTTCGGATTTCTACATTTGTATCTTTAGGGTACATACCAGCAGTATGATTGCTGGGTCATAGGGTAGCTCTATTTTCAACATTTTGAGGAACCTCTATACTGTTTTCCAGAGTGACTGTACCAGTTTGCATCCCCACCAACAGTGTAGGAGGGTTCCCATTTCTCTGCATCCTCGCCAAGATCTGTCGTTCCCCGACTTGCTGATTTTGGCCATTCTGACTGGTGTGAGGTGGTATCTCACTGTGGTTTTGATTTGTATTTCTCTGATGCCGAGTGATGTTGAGCATTTTTTCATGTATCTGTTGGTCTATTGGATGTCCTCTTTACTGAAATGTCTGTTCATATCTTCTGCCCATTTCTTGATTGGATTATTTGTTCTTTGAGTGTTGAGTTGGAGAAGTTCTTTATAGATTTTGGATACTAACCCTTTATCTGATATGTCATTTGTGAATATCTTCTCCCATTCTGTCAGTTGTCTTTTGGTTCTGTTGACAGTTTCCTTTGCTGTGCAAAAGCTTTTGATCTTGATGATGTCCCAGTGGCTCATTTTTGCCCTTGCTTCCCTTGCCTTTGGCGATGTTTGTAGGAAGAAGTTGCTGCGGTTGAGGTCGAAGAGGTTGTTGCCTGTGTTCTCCTCCAGGTTTTTGATGGATTCTTGTCTCACATTGAGGTCTTTGATCCATTTTGAGTCTATTTTTGTGTGCGGTGTAAGGAAACGGCCCAGTTTGATTCTTTTGCATGTGGCTGTCCAGTTTTCCCAACACCATTTGTTGAAGAGACTCTCTTTTTTTCCATTGAATAGTCTTTATTGCTTTGTCGAAGATTAGTTGACCATATAGTTGGGGATCCATTTTGGGCTCTCTATTCTGTTCCATTGATCTATGTGTCTGTTTTTGTGCCAGAACCACACTGTCTTGATGATTACTGCTTTGTAATAGAGCTTGAAATCTGGAATTGTGATGCTGCCAACTTTGGTTTTCTTTTTCAACATTCCTCTGGCTATTCATGGTCTTTTCTGGTTCCATATAAATTCTAGGATTATTTGTTCCATTTATTTGAAATAAATTGATGGTATTTTGATAGGATTGCGTTAAATGTGTAGATTGCTTTAGGTAGCATAGACATTTTCACAATATTTGTTCTTCCAATCCATGAGCATGGACCATTTTTCCATTTCTTTGTGTCTTCCTCAATTTCTTTCATGAGCACTTTGTAGTTTTCTGAGTACAGATTCTTTGCCTCTTTGGTTAGGTTTATTCCTAGGTATCTTATGGTTTTGGGTGCGATTGTAAACGGAATTGACTCCTTAATTTCTCTTTCTTCTGTCTTGCTGTTGGTGTATAGAAATGCAACTGATTTCTCTGCATTAATTTTATATCCTGACACTTTACTGAATTGTTGTATGATTTCTAGCAGTCTTGGAGTGGAGTCTTTTGGGTTTTCCACAGAAAGTATCATATCCTCTGCAAAGAGTGAGAGTTTGACTTCTTCTTTGCCAATTTGTATGCCTTTTATTTCTTTTTGTTGTCTGATTGCTGAGGCTAGGACTTCTAGTACTATGTTGAATAGCAGTGGGGTTAGTGCGCATCCCTGCCATGCTCCTGATCTCAGGGGGAAGTCTCTCAGATTTTCCCCATTGAGAATGATATTCACTGTGGGTTTTTCATAGATGGCTTTGATGATGTTGAGGAATGTACCCTCTATGCCTACACATGAAGAGCTTTGATCGAGAAAAGATGTTGTACTTTGTCAAATGCTTTTTCAGCATCAATTGAGAGTACCATATGGTTCTTTTTCTTTCTTTTATTAATGTATTGTATCACATTGATTGATTGATTGATTTGTGGATGGTGAACCAACCTTTCGGCCCAAGAATAAATCCCACTTGGTTGCAGTGAATAATCATTTTAATGTACTGTTGAATCCTATTGGTTAGTGTTTTGGTGAGAATTTTTACATCCGTGTTCATCAAAGATATTGGTCTGTAATTCATCTTTTTGATGGAGTCTTTGTCTGGTTTTGGGATCAAGGTAATGCTGGCCTTGTAAAATGAATTTGAAAGTTTCTCTTCCATTTCTATTTTTTGGAACAATTTCAGGAGAATAGGTATTCTTCTTTAAATGTTCTTTGAATGAATTCCACTGGGATACCATCTGGCCGTGGGCTCTTGTTTATTGGGAGATTTTTGATGACCGTTTCAATCTCCTTACTGGTTATGGGTCTGTTCAGGTTTTCTATCTCTTCCTGGTTCAGTTTTGGTAGTTTGTGTGTCTCTAGGAGTGCATCCATTTCTTCCAGATTGTCTAGTTTGCTGGTGTATAGCTGCTCATAACATGTTCTTATAATTGTTTGCATTTCCTTGGTGTTGTTTGGGATTTCTCCTTTTTCATTCATGATTTTATTAATTTGGGTCCTTTCTCTTTTCTTTTTGATAAACCTGTTTATCAAAACAAGAGTTTATCAATTTTATTAATTCTTTCAAAGAACCAGCTTAGTTTCATTGATTTGTTCTAATGTTCTTTTGGTTTATATTTCATTGATTTCTGCTCTGATCTTTATTATTTCTCTTCTTCTGCTGAGGTTTTATATTTGAGATCGTTCTTGTTTCTTGAGAAAGGCTTGTATTGTTATATACTTTCTTCTCAGGACCACCTTTGCTGTGTCCCAAAGATTTTAAACAGTTGTGTTTTCATTTCATTTGTTTCCATGAATTGTTTTAATTCTTCTTTAATTTCGTGGTTAATCCATTTGTTCTTTAGGAGGATGCTCCTTAGCCTCCATGTATTTGAGTTCTTTCTAACTTTCCCCTTGTGATCGAGGTCTAGTTTCATGGCATTGTGGTCTAAAAAGATGCAGGAAATGATTCCAATCTTTTGGCAGCAATTGAGACCTGATTTATGTCTCAGAATGTTATCTATTCTGGAGAATGTTCCAAGTGTACTAGAGAAGAATGTGTATTCTGTTGCTTTGGGATCAAATGTTCTGAATATATCTGTGATGTTCATCTGGCCCAGTGTGTCATTTAGAGCCTTTATTTCCTTGTTGATTTTTTGCTTAGATGATTGGTCCATTTCGGTGAAAGGGGTATTAACGTCCCCTACATTTATTTTATTATTGTTGATGTGTTTTCTTGACTGTTATTAATTGGTTTATGTAATTGGCTGCTCCCACGTTAGGGGCATAGATATTCACAATTTTTAGATCTTTTTGTTGGACAGTCCCTTTAAGTACGATACAGTGACGTTTCTAATCCCTTATTCTCATCTTTAACTTAAAATCTAATTTATCTGATAGAAGGATTGCCCCCCCCCCCAGCTTTCTTTTGATGTCCATTAGCACGGTAAATTGTTTACCACCCCCTCGCTTTATTCTTTTAAATTTTTTTTAAAGATTTTTATTTATTTATTAGAGAGAGAGAGAGACAGAGACTGAGAATGAGAGGGGAGAAGGTCAGAGGGAGAAGCAGACTTCCCGCAGAGCTGGGAGTCCGATATGGGACTCGATCCCGGGACTCCGGGATCATGACCCTAGCTGAAGGCAGTCGCCCAACCAACTGAGCCACCCAGGCGCCCTATTTTTTAAAATTTTTTACACAAATATGTTTATTTTATTTTTCAGTGTTACAGGAAAGATTGTTCATGCACCCCACCCAGTGCTCCATGGAGTCCATGCCCTTCTCCATACCCAACACCAGAGTCGCCCAACCTCCCAAACCTGCCCCTGCAAACCCCTCAGTTTGTTGCTAAAAGTCCACAGTCTCTCATGGTTCATCACCCCTTCCGATTTTCCCCCATTCACCCTTCCCTTCCTTCTCACAATGCCCTCCAAGTGTTTCCTTATGCTCCACTCGTAAGTGAGACCATAAGATAATTGACTCTCTCCACTTGACTTAATTCACTCTACATAATCTCTTCTAGTCCCATCCATGTTGATATAAAAGTTGGGTATTCATTCTTTCTCATGGAGGCATAATATTCCATTGTATAGAGGTACTACATCTTCCCTATCCGTTCATATGTTGAAGGACATTTTGGTTCTTTCCACAGTTTGGCCACTGTGGCCATTACTACTTTGAACATTGGGGTACACGTGGCCCTTCTTTGTACTGCATATGCTTCTTTGGGGTAAATACCCAGTAGTGCAATTGCTGGGTGACAGGGTAGCTCTACTTTTAATTCTTGAGGCTCTCCACACTGTTTTCCAAAGTGACTGCACCAACTTGCATTCCCACCAACAGTGGAAGAAGGTTCCCCTTTCTCCACATCCTCTCTAACATTTGTTGTTTACTATCTTGTTGATTTTGGCCATTCTAAATGGTGTAAGGTTGTATCTCAGTGTGGTTTTGATTTGAATCTCCCTGATGGCTAAAGATGATGAACATTTTTTCATGTGTCTGTTAGCCATTTGTATGTCTTCTTTGGAGAAGTGTCTGTTCATGTCTTCTGCCCATTTTTGGATGTGATTATCTGCTTTGTGAGTGTTGAGATTGAGGAGTTCTTATAGATCTTAGATATGAGATCTTTGTCTGTAGTGTCATTTGCGAAGATCTTCTCCCATTCTGTGCATTGTCTGTTTGTTTGTTGACTGTTAACTTCACTGTGCAGAAGCTTTTTCTCTTGATGAAGTCCCAAAAGTTCATTTTCGCTTTTCTTTCCTTTGCCTTTGGAGACATATCCTGAAAGAAGTTGACGTGGCAGATGTCGAAGATGTTACTCCCTGTGTTCTTCTCTAGGGTTTTGATAGATTCTTGCCTCACATTGAGGTCTTTAACCATTCTGAGTTTATCTTCGTGTATGGTGTAAGAGAATGGTCCAGTTTCATCTTCTACGTATAGCTGCCCAGTTTTCCCAGCACCATTTATTGAAGACACAGTCTTTTTTCCACTGGATATTTTTGCCTGTTTTGTCAAAGATTATTTGACCATAGAGTTGCGGGCCCATATCAGGGCTCTCTATTCTGTTCCACTGGTGTATGTGTCTGTTTTTGTGCTAATACCATGCTGTCTTGGTGATCACCGCTTTCTAGGAAAGCTTGAAATCAGGCAATGTGATGCCCGCAGCTTAGTTTTTCTTTTTCAACATTTCCTTAGCAATTCGGGGTCTTTTCTGGTTCCATACAAATTTTAGAATTATTTGTTCCAAGCCTTTGAAAAAAACTGGTGGAATTTTTATTGGGATGACATCGAAAGTATAAATTGCTCTGGGCAGTATAGGCACTTTAGCAAAGTTTATTCTTCCAATCCATGAGCATGGAATGCTTTTCCACCTTTTTGTGTCTTCTTCAATTTCTTTCATGAGCATTCTGCAGTGGCTACAGTACAGGTCCCTTACCTCCTTGGTTCGGTTTATTCCCAGGTATCTTATGGTTCTTAGTACTACAGTAAATGGAATCGATTCTCTAGTTTCCATTTCTATATTTTCATTGTTAATATATAGGAAAGCAACTGATTTCTGTGCATTGATTTTGTATCCCAACACATTACTGAATTGCTGTATGCGTTCTAGTAGTTTGGGGGTGGAGTTTTGGGTTTTCCATATAAAGTATCATGTCATCTGCGAAGAGAGAGAGTTTGACTTCTTCACTGCCAATTTGAATCCGTTTTATTTCTTTCTCTTGTGTTCTAGCTGTCGCTTGGACTTCTAGCAATATGGTGAACAAGACTGGTGAAAGTGGGTATCCTTGTCGTGTTCCTGATCTCAGAGGGAAGGCTGTCAGTTTTTCCACATTGAGAATGATATTTGCTGTGGACATTTTGTAGATAGTCTTTATGATGTTGAGGAATGTTCTTCTATCCCTATACTTTGAAGAGATTAATCAGAAATGGATGCTGAAATTTGTCAAATGCTTTTTCTGCATCACTTGAGAGTATCATGTGGTTCTTCTCTCTTCACTTATTGATTTGTTCTATCACATTAATTGATTTGTTAATGTTGAACCACCCTTGCATCCCAGGGATAAATCCCACCTGGTCATGAAGAATCATCTTTTTAATGTGTTCTTTTATCCTATTAGCTAGGATCTTGTGGAGAATCATGGCATCCATAGTCATCAGAGATTTTGGGTTGACATTCTCCTTTTTGATGTAGTCTTTGCCTGGTTGCAGGATCAGAGTAATGGTGGCATCATAGAAAGAGTCCGAAAATTTTCCTCTTTTTCTATTTTCTGAAACAGTTTCAGGAGAATAGCTCTTCTTTCTTCCTTGAAATTTTGGTAGAATTCCTCAGGGAATCCGTCGGGTCCTGGACTCTTGTTTTTTTGGGAGGTTTTTGATCACTGCTTCAATCTCATTACTAGATATTGGTCTATTCAGATTGTCAATGTCTTCCTGTTTCAGTCTTGGAAGATGATGGGTTTCCAGGAATGCATCCATTTCTTCTAGGTTGTTTAGCTGATGGGCATATAGCTGTTGATAATAATTTTTGATGATTGTTTCTATTTCCTTTGGATTAGTCGTGATCTCTCCCCTTTCATTCATAATTTTGTTAATTAGGGTCCTCTCTCTTTTCTTCTGGATTACTTAGGCCAGTGGCTTATCGATCTTATTGATTCTTTCACAAAACCAACGTCTGGATTCATTGATGCATTCTACTCTTTCTCTAGTTTCTAACTTGTAGATCTCTGCTCTAATCTTGATTATTTCCCTTCTTGTGCGTGGGGTTGGCTTGATTTGTTGTTGATTTTCCAGTTCTTTAAGGTGTAAAGAGAGCTGGTGTATTTGGTATTTTTCAATTTTTTTGAGTGAGGCTTGGATGGCTATGTATCTCCCCCTAAGGAGCACCTTTGCCGTATCCCATAGGTTTTGGATCGATATGACTTCAGTATCATTGGTCTCCATGAATTGTTTAAGTTCATCTTTGATTTCCTGGTTGATCCCAGCATTCTTGAGCATGTTGGTCTTTAGTCTGCAAGTGTTTGAATTCCTTCCAGACTTTTTCTTGTGGTTGAATTCCAGTTTCAAAGCATTGTGGTCTGAGAAAATGCAGGGAATCATTCAGTCTTTTGGTATCAGTTGAGACCTGATTTGTGGCCCAGTATGTGGTCTATTCTGGAGAAAGTTCCATGTGTACTTGAGCAGAATGAGTATTCTGTTGTTTTAGGGTGGAATGTTCTGTATATATCTAGGAGGTCCATTTCTTCTAATGTGTCATTAAAAGCCCTTGTTTCTTTGTTGATTATCTGTTTAGATGATCTGTTTGTTCCTAGGAGTGGCTTGGTAAGATCTCCTACTATTAATGTATTCATATCAATATGACTCTTTATTTTAATTAACTTATGTTGGTTAAGCTTATGTAGTTGGCTGCTCCTCTATTGGGGGCATAAATGTTTACAATTGTTCGATCTTCAAGGAGGATAGACCCTTTAGGAATGATGTAGTGTCCTTCTGTATCACTGACTAGAGCCTTTAGCTTAAAATCTAATTTATCTGATATGAGAATTGCTACCCCAGCCTTCTTTTGAAGCCCGTTGGCATGAAAGATTGTTCTCCATCCTTTCGCTTTCAGTCTCAATGTATCTTTTGGTTCCAAATGTGTCTCTGGAAGGTCCTGTCGTTTTATCCATTCTGCAACCCTGTGCCATTTTATGGGAGCATTTAGGCCATTCGCTTTGAGAGTGATTATTGAAGGATAAGTGTTTATTGACATCATATTGCAGGTGGAGTCCTTGTTTCTACAGATGGCAAATTTCTGTTCTAATTCACTCATGCATTCTTTCTACTTTTATAGAACCCGCCCCCCTAATATTTCCTAGAGTGCTGGCTTGGTCGTCACACACTCTTTTAATCCTTTCTGGTCTTGGAAACTCTTTATCTCTCCATCCGTTTTGAATGTCAGCCTTGCTGGATAAAGTATTCTTGGCTGCATGTTCTTCTCATTAGTGTCCTGAATAGATCATGCCAGCCCTTTCTGGCTTGCCAGGTTTCTGTGGACATGTCTGACATTGTTCTGATGGGATTTCTTCCAAATGTAAGGAATCTCTTCCCCCTAGCTGGCTCAGGACCTCTTGTCTAAAATTATGATTTGCAAATTTTACAATGATGTGTCTCTCTGATTTTCTAGACTTGCTGATCTTGCCATGTGTCCTTTTTGCCTGTAGGACACAAACACTTGTTCCATTCCCCAGGTTGGGGAAATTTTCATTCAGAATCTGGTCAGCTATATCTTCCAGTCTTCTGTCTTTCTCAACCCACTTTGGGATTTCAATAATTCTTACGTTGCAATGTTTCATGGCATCATTTATTTCCCTAAGTCTGTTCTCATGATTTCTGAGCAGTTTTTTTTCTAGCTCTCCTCCTGACCTTTCTTCTCAACCATTTTATCCTCTGGATCACTAATTCTATCCTCTGTCTCCGTAATACTAGCTGTTAGACTATTTAGATGGATTGGATCTCACTGACAGCATTTTTTACATCACCTATACTGACTATCATTTCTGCCCTTAGAGATTCTATGTTGTCATTAATGTTTTTCTCCATCCTAGCGATTACCTGGATAATTGTTACCCTGAATGCCCTTTCTGACATACTGTTTATGTCCATGCTCAATAGTTCTGAGGGAGAGGGTACAGTCTCTGGGTTTTTCCTCTTTTGGGTGTTCCTCTTCCTAGTCATTTTATGAGAAGTGGATGGGAGGATTTGTAGCTGGATATA
Source organism: Nasua narica (assembly GCA_028533885.1). Classification (NCBI taxonomy): domain Eukaryota; kingdom Metazoa; phylum Chordata; class Mammalia; order Carnivora; family Procyonidae; genus Nasua; species Nasua narica. The sequence goes on along the minus strand of JAPYYJ010000163.1, from coordinate 2,987 downwards.
TTGCCCACCATCTAGGCAGGGTGCACCCTGGAACATTTCGGAGCAATTGGGATTCACCACCAATAAGAAAGAATAAGATTTAAAAAAGATAGAGAGAAAGAGAAGAAATCCCAGCCAGAATGGGCCCCCAAAATAAGACTTATAAGGTATGTAAACAAACACGAACAAATATATAGACAGACAAAAGTAAATGATAAGAAAAAAAAGAACCTAGTCAGAATGAACCCCAAGAATAAGATTTATATAATACCAGAACAAAAGCAAATACATAGAAAAATTGTAAGAAGGATGAAATGGGAGGGTGGTTACAACTCCTCGCTGGTGAGGAAGGTTATTTCAGGGCTTCCTGTGTTTATCGTTGTGTTAAACCTCTAGTTGTAATGTTAAGTAGTTTAAAAAAATTTAAAAAAAAAAAAAAACAAGGAATGTGAAAACAAGTGAATAAAAAATAGAATAAGAAAAAAATTTGTGTTTTTGAAATATAAAGTTTTGAGGGTATTATCATGAGCTTAATATATTGATTTCCCTGGTGTTGGGGATTTAAATTTTATGGGGACCCTGTGGTTATAGTCCTTTTGTTTTTTTTTTACTTGTATTCTGTGGGATGTGTCTGCTGCATTGTTTTCCAGTCAATCTTGCTTGGGTTGAGTCACCCTGCCCTCCGGATGGGCTCTGTGGAAACTGGTTTCTCTTTGTCTCTCTGAAGTTTTTTGGCCTTTTGTAGCTTTTTCACCTTTTCAGAGCATCCAAGCAAGGAATTTGCCGGGAAGTACCCATAGCTTTGTGTCACAGAGAAGCCTCCATCTGCTCTCCTCTGAGTGGTCGAGAACACACACTCCCCTCTGCAAAATTCTGCTCACAGTGCTGCCTGTCAGAGGGGGTGCGTAACCCACACCATCTTTCTGTGGCTCCCTGAGTGCTCACTGGGGAGATTAGGCCACATGCCTTTATTCTCTCCAGGGCCAGCTGGGATCGCTCCGACTCTGAGCAGGCCATGAATGTCCCAGTTGTGGGTGGACTCAGTCCAGATAGCAGGGCACACAGAGAAAAGCTGCCAGCACCTGGACCACAGCAGACGCTCTAAAGACACTTGCAGGAGTGCGCCCAGCACACAGAATGGTGTGGGGAGCAGAAAGCTGCAGGTTCAGGAACCACGGACTGGACCCCCCCACCAGTATCACTTTGGGGTGCTCTTTTCTGGGAGGGTGGGCCCATGCCAGTGCCTGTGACCACCATCTTCCACCAGTTGCTCCTCAGAACCTTTTGCTCTTTTTAAGTGTTTTAACCAGACTCTATGTTAATGCTGGTCCCTCCAAACCAGGCACTTTCCTTTGGGGGTATTACTGTCCTTGAATTGCTTCTGGTGGCTCCCTCCCCTCTTTGTTTATCATATTCTACTGAAACAAACAAAAAAAATGAAACTGTTTCAAAAAATAGAAACAGAAGGAAAACTTCCAGACTCTTACTATGGAGCCAGCATTACCCACATCCCCAAACCAGGCAAAGACCCCATCAAAAAGGAGAATTTCATGGGGTGCCTGAGTGGCTCAGTGGGTTAAAACCTCTGCCTTTGGCTCAGGACATGATCTCAGGGTCCTGGGATCAAGCCCCACATTGGGCTCTCGGCTCAGTGGGGATCATGCTTCCCAGTCTCTCTCTGCTTGCCTCTCTGCCTACTTGTGAGTTCTCTGTCAAATTAATTTATTATAAAAAATCTTTTTAGGGCGCCTGGGTGGCTCAGTTGGTTAAGCGACTGCCTTCGGCTCAGGTCATGATCCCGGAGTCCCGGGATCGAGTCCCATATTGGACTCCCGGCTCTGCGGGAAGTCTGCTTCTCCCTCTGACCTTCTCTCCTCTCACTCTCAGTCTCTCTCTCTCTAATGAATTAAAAAAAAATCTTTTTTAAAAAAGGAAAATTTCAGAATAATATCCTTGATGAATATGAATGCCAAGATTCTCCACAAGATCTTAGCTAATGGGATCCAACAGCACGTTAAAAAGATGACTCATTATGACCAGGTGGGATTTATCCCAGGGATTCAAGGGTGGTTCAACATTCAGAAATCAATCAATGTGATAGAATAAATCAATAACAGAAGAGAGAAGAACCACATGCTCCTGTCAATAAATGCAGAAAAAGCATTTGACAAAATACAGCATCCATTCCTAATTAAAATGCGTCAAAATATAGGGATTGAAGGAACATTCCTCAACATCATAAAATCTATCTATGAAAAGCCCACAGCAAATATCATTCTCAATGGAGAAAAGCTGACAGCCTTCCCTATGATCAGGAACATGACAAGGATGCCCACTCACTGCTCTTGTTCAACATAGTGCAAGAAGTCCTAGCGACAGCCAAGAGACAACAGAAAGAAATAAAAGGGATTCAATTCGGAAATGAAGAAGTCAAACTCTCTCTCTTCGCAGATGATGTGAAATTTTATATGGAAAACCCAAAAGATTCCACCCCCAAACTACTGGAATTCATACAGCAATTCAGTAATGCATCAGGATACAAAATCAATGCACAGAAATCTGTTGCTTTCATATACACTAGCAATGAAACTATGGAAAGGGAAATTAGAGATCAATTCCATTTACTGTACCACCAAGAACCATAAGATACCTGGAAATAAACCTAACTAAACAGATAAAAAATCTGTACTCGAGGAACGACAGATTGCTCATGAAAGAAATTGAAGAAGACACAAAAAGGTGGAAAAGCATTCCATGCTCATGGATGAGAAGAATAAACATTGTTAAAATGTCTATACTACCCAGAGTAATCTATACTTTCAATGCCATCCTGATAAAAATTCCACCAGTTTTTTTGAAAGAGCTGGAACAAACAATCCTAAAATTTGTATGGAACCAGAAAAGACCCCGAATTGCTAAGAAAATGTTGAAAAAGAAAAACTAAGCTGGGGGCATCACATTGCCTGATTTCAAACTTTACTACAAAGCGGTGATCACCAAGACAGTAT
>JAPYYJ010001629.1:0-13925 GCA_028533885.1 Nasua narica | reverse complement strand
CCGCGTGTGGGCACCTCCAGGGATTTAGTACAAGGGACAGCTCTGCTCGTCTCCATCCTGCTGCTAAAATGAGTAAATTAATGAAGTGGGATCAATGTTGTCTTAGGGGTCTCCCTTTTCAGCCCCTGCCTCCTGAACCTTCCAAACTTTCCATCGTGTGGTTTCTGTTATTTTCAGTAACTGTGAAATACCATGGTTTCATCTTCATTCACCCTTAGAGAGCACAGCTGTGGGGACCGAAGCAGCCTACCATAGGTGCTGCCTGTGCTCAAGCCAGGAAGAGGGTCTGGCTGGGCTGAAGGTGTTCAAGGAAGGTGTTTGCAGAGCCTTGAGTTGTCAAAGCACAGGCTGAGGCAGAAGCTAATACGTACCACTATCTGCTAACATATACTGACTGCTGGGCGCTGCGGTGGGCTCTTTACACACTTGTTCACGGCCCGTCCGCCTGCCCCCCTTCCGCCGAGCCTGGAAAGGAAGTGATGGCTTGACAAGGCTAAGTATCCTTCCTGATCTCCAGATATGGCAAGCGTGGTACTGAGCCTGAGTCCAAGAGCTTTCAATGATGTCACAGTGTCCTTAACGTCTCTAGAGCCTGAGAAAGTGGCAGAAATCCAGCATAGTGGGGGCGGGGGTGGTCCAGGGATGAGTCTTCTCTGGAGTTCTTCCTTCTGTGCGCTACACGTTGGCTGTTCCTTCACCCTAGAAAGTAGGTCACCCTGTTGCGTGTAGGTCTGAGGCAAATCCTCTTATCAGTGTTTCTCCTTTCTGCCTAAAACATGGCTTACTTGCTTCTCCTGCCTCCTTTCTCTCGCTCATCTTCTCTTTGTCATCTTGCTCCGAGTGAATTGGTGCCAGGGAAGGCAGAGGGTTCAGGAGAAGCCGGGTCGGGGCTGACACCTGTCCACCACGTGTAACCTGCTCAGCTGACTAGAGACCACTTTGGAGTCTCGGAGGTTTGATTCACATCCCCCCACCCCCCGCCTCACCTTCTCCTGCATCGTGCTTGCCACACTCACTTCCCTGCTGGCCCCCAGCCCCATCAGCCCTTTGATCCCTTGCTGGGTACTCATTCCAGATTCTTCTTTTCCTAAAACCCACATGGAACACCCTGACATTTGGGACAGACAGGAAACAGCAGGTAAAAATGAGCTTAGCATGGGGAGGCGGCGGGGAGGGTGGCGGGGGCTTAGGAGCTGACCTGAGAATCCGAGACAGGCACTGGTTTCTAGTATTGGTGGCTCAAGCAGATCTCCGTGGACGTCAGGAGGATCCTGGTCTCTTCACCGGCCCGGGTCTGGCCTCTCCCCTCACTGAGGTCTGGTGAGGATGTGGGGAGCGAGCAGCTTTCCTGGTGGTGGGGGATGAGGGGAAGGGAGCACTGCACACAAGTGGATCTAGAATTAGGGTTAGGCTTGACCTCCCCACTCCATTTTTGACCAATTTGGAGGGAGGTTGATTGCAAACTCATCGACAGATGGAGAGCGATGTTTTAAGGTGCTAAATGCCTCAGCTATTGAAGATCAATGTCACTTGCAGAAATGACTAGATAAACGATCAGTGTGTGGACACGACAAAGTGATATAATGAGGGCAATGACCCACGTGCTCTGTCTTTAAGTTCAAGACGGTAATCTGGTAGTGACCTCAGGCCTGTTCTCTGAAGCTGTCGGCCGGCTATGGAGCAGTACCCTGAATAAGAGGAAGACAGACAAAAGGCGTGTTCAGGGCGTCTGCCTCTCTGTGCTCTACTATTAGCACCGAGGAGAAATCAGGCCATGCCCTTACCGCTTGGCTTAGACAGCTCCTCAGCTAAAATCCAAGGTCATCGCTTGTCAGTTCTACCTTCAAAACACTAAAAACAAGACACTAAACCACAATCCGTCAAATTCTTTGCCCCTTATAGGGAGGATCGCCTTTCCTCCATTTTCCCATAACATGTTGTTCGTTACCGTCTGAGACCTCATTGGAATCACCTTCAACCTCCGTGTTTCTCCCAACCATCTTTTCAAGGCCGTCTACACTTCCTCTAAATGTCCCTTCAAATCTCCTTCAGCCACCACTCATCGCTCAGTTCCAAAGCTGCTTCCACACTTTCGGGATTTGTTCCAGTGGCCCCGGACTCCCGGAACCCAAATCTCCGTTGGTCTGTCTGAGCTGCTAGAATCACACCCCACAGACCGTGTGGCTTCATCCACAGAAATTTTTTCTCACAGATGTGGAGACTCGAAGTCCATGATTGAGGTATCAGCAAGTCTGGTTTCTTCTGAGGCCTCTCTCCTTGGCTTACAAGATGGCGGCCCCCTTGCTGTGTCCTCACCTGGTCTTTTGCTCTGTGTGTGTGTGCTTGGGTGTCTGCTTGAATTCAAATTTCCTCCTCTTATAAGGACACCAGTCATTTGGGATTAGGCCTTGTTTTTAACTTAATCAACTCTTTCAAGGCTCTACCCTCGAATGCAGTCACGTGCTGAAGTACTAGGAGTTAGGGCTTCAACAAATGAACCTGGTGGGGACAGAATTCAATCTACAGCCATACCATTTGTGTAAAAAGTGGGGATCCATAAGCCTGTTAGTAAATATACAGAATACGTTTTGTAGGATACACAGAAAACCTGAAATTTAGGAGCTCCTAAAGAGGGGCCAGGGGGCTTGAGGTGAGGGGAAATTTTCCTTTTTCTCTACACTGGTTTGTAGGGGGATTAAATTTTTTTTGGGGGGATTACAGTTTTTAAAACTTAGTTTTAATTTTTGAAACATTGGAATATAATTGACCTATAACATTCTGAAAGTTTAAGGTGTACAATGTGGTGATTTGATAAAAGTTGTGATCTGATTACCGCTCTAGCATTAGCTAACCTCTCTCTCATGTTACATAATATGTTTCTGTTTTTTATGGTGAGAGCACTTAACGTCTAGTCTCTTAACAACTTTCAATTTTATACTAGAGTGTTGTTGACTATAATCGCTATGTTGTGCATTAGCTCCCCAGGACTTACTTATCTACTAGTTCCCGGTTTGTATCTTTAAACATCTCCCCAGTTCCCCCAACCCCTAGTCCCTGGTAACTACCATTCTAATCTCTGTTTTTACAAGTTTGGCTTTGTTAGATTCCACATAGAGATGCTATCTGTATAGAGGTCTTTGGATCGTATCAACATTTTAACAGTTTCTAATCAATGAATATAAGGTATCTTTCCACTTGTTTGTGTCTTCTTCAGTTCCTTTCATCAAGGTCTTGTGGTTTTCCTTGTACAAATCTTTACTTCCTTGGTCAAATTTATTCTTGAGTCTTTTATTGTTTTTGATGCTATTGTGAGTTGGCATTGTTTAAAAGTTCCTTTTCATATGTTTCATTATTCTTGTATGGAAATGCAACTGATTTCTGTATATTGATTTTATATCCTGCAACTTTACTAAATTTGTTAATTAGCTACAACAAACCAAAGAGTCTTTAGGATTTTCTATACGATAAGATCATATTATCTCCAAATAATGACAATTTTACTTCTTCCTTTCTAATTTGGATGCTTTTTATTTCCTTATCTTGCCTAATTGCTTTAGTCAGGACTTCCACTACTATATTAAATAAAAATAAGAATAATATGTCTTGGAAAAAGTCTTTTTGCATTGAGACAATTGAGCGATCTGTTAGCTTCCTGTGTTTTGATGTTCAATTCCTTCCCTAGGCTTGGGAAATTCTCAGTCATTATTTCTTTAAAGAAAATTTCCACTCCTTTTCCCCAATCTTCTCTTTTGGAAATCCAATTATTCTAATATTTGTCCTTTAGAAGGAGTCCTATAGATCATATTGGCTTTCTTTGCTCTTTTCTTTTTCTTTGTTTGCATCTAATAAGGTGATTTCAAAATTCCTATCTTCTAACTCACTTCTTTTGTCTTCTGTTTGCTCTAATCATTGCAGGTGCTCTCTGTGATATTTCTTATTTCATTCATTGGATTTTTAGCTCTCGAATCTGTTTGATTTTTTTTAATGATTTCTGTCTCTTTGTAAAAATTGCATTTTGATCATGTGTTTTTTGACATTTCATTGAATTGTCTTTCTGAGTTTTTAATTTGTTGGGTTTCTTCAAAACAGCAATTTTGAAATTTTATGACTTTGAGCTCGGTTATGGGGGAATTATTATTTTATTTTGTGATGATGTGTTTCCTTGATTTTTTTCACATTCCTTGTAATTCTGCATTGCTGCTTTCATATTTGAAGTAGCAAACATCTCCTTAAATCGTTGTTAATGACCTTTAGATGGTGGATTCTGTTCGATGCTGTTATTATATGGACTTTTCTGTCTTTGTAGTGGTCATCTTTTCCACTTTTCTTGCTCTCTAATACAGAATTCTTAAGTTTCTGTGTCTTCTCTGGTTTCTTCTGAGGTCTTTTCTGGTTTCTTCTGTGTCTTCTCTTACAACTCCTCAGGTTAGCTGCTGGGAACCTCTCTTTTTGTTTCCAGAAGGTGGTGCTATATATGAGCTATAGCTCATGTTTGTGGTTTCTTCTTACCCTTTAATCAAAGCTTCGTTTCTTTCTTTCTTTCTTTCTTTCTTTCTTTCTTTCTTTCTTTCTTTCTTTCTTTCTTTCTTTCAGAAAGACAGCAAGCAAGCACAAGCAGGAGGAGTGGCAGGCAGAGGGAGAGGGAGAAGCAGGTTCCCTGCTGAGCAATGAGCCTGATGCAGGACTCCATCCCAGGACCCTGGGATGGTGACCTGAGCGGAAGGCAGATGCTTAGCTGACTGAGCCACCCAGGTGTCCCCTAAAGCCTCTTTTCTAGGACTTTCTCCCCATCTGCTGGAGTGCTGAGTACAAGGAGCTGGCAGCAGAGTGGTGGGAGGTGTGGGTTTAGCACCTGGGACATTAGGGGTGCCCATGGACTCAACCAAGACATCTCCAGGTGCTATACTCACAGAGGCTTGGGGTGGGCTTCCTACTGAGTGCAATCCCTTTATTATCTTTTGAAATTCCTATCCGATTCTTTCTCAATATCCTTGTACCTTCCCAAGTCATGGAGGTCCCCCCTCCATGTTCTGGATGCTGATGAAGGAACTGGGTTTCTGCAAGCTGTGTCCCGCACAACTGGGGTAGCTAAGAACCCACTCGTTAGTCCCTTTTCCCCCCTATGGGAGGTTGCCACTGTCCGATAGATCAGCCCCAAGCAGTGTTTCCTTGGGAGAGGAAGGGAGATGCTGGGAATGTTTCTTAATGTTGCCTCTGCTGCAACCTAACACCTACTTCAATTCTTTCGGATCCAGTAAGGTTCTAGAATCTCCCCTACGTAGAGCCGAACTTCTGCAAATTCTCTCATGCTGATCTTCCCAGGTCAAAGCTTCTTAGATTTTTTTTTCCCTGATCAGGGCAAAATGGGTCGGGGCAAGTTTGCTGGCTCTGTGGGTTCTGCAGCCTGCAGTGAGATCTATGTGCCTATCACCAGACACACAGGTGGATGACCCCTCCCGGGTCTCTTGACATATCGTTCTAGATCCCACAACACCCACGAAGGTGCTTTTGCTTGTGGATGGATCTCTAATCACTGTTTCAAAAGGGGGATAGAAAGGAGGATGGTCTTACACCCCCATGAGGTTGACATCGCTCGCCCAGTGTGACTTTCTAAAATCACGTGCATGTATGATCTGTGTCATCTGTTTAAAATAGATACGCTGGTAAAAAGAAAAAAGAGAAACCATATGCAGAAGAAGTTTATTATAACATTTCTTTTATCCACAAAAATTGGGAAATAATTTTGATGTCCAACAACAGGGGAGATGTTAAATCTACGTTGGGACGGCTATGAAATCAAACATCAGGTACATTCAAACAATAGTCATTATTCTGTTAAAAAGGCCTGTAAAAATGACATAGAAACTTGTATTTGGGGGTGCCTGGATGGCTCGGTTGGTTAAGCATCTGCCTTTGGCTCAGGTCATGGTCCCGGGGTGCTGGGATCGAGCACCCATTGGGCTCCTTGCTTGGTGAGCCTGCTTCTGCCTCTCCCTCGGCCTGCTGCTCCCCCTGCTTGTGCTCTCTCTCTCTCTCTCTCTGTGTGTAAAATAAATAAATAAAATCTTAAAAAAAAAAGAGAAAGAAACCTGTCTTTTGTACTTGTATTTAGTGGGGACTAGTTCTTCAGCATGAATTGCTCTTGAACTAGCTTACAGAATCACATTTTGGAACCTTCTCGAATAGAGAGGTAGAGGGGGAAAATGGTTCAAACAGAGGAGGTCGGGAGAAGTAGGATTCCGAGGGGTAAAAAACTGAACGGAGAAGAGAAATACGGGAGTAGAAAGGTAAAGAAAAGAAACGGAGATGTGGAAAGGAGCAGGGAAAGGACACGAGGTTGTAGAGGGACACGAGGAGAAGCCGAGGGAGGGTATGTCACGGAGAGAGGCTTGGGCTGTGGTGACAGACACGGATCCAACCCTGGCTCCAGCACCTGTTCGGCAAGTCACTTATTATCTATGACCTCAGTTATCTCGTCCATGAACTTCATGTGACTGCAGGGATTCTTCATTTGTTCCACAGACACCGAATATTTACGACATCCCAGATATTATTTTAAGTGCTAGGGACTCACACATGGGAAAGAAACGACCTCTCCAAAAACTCGAACAAAAAACAAGCATTGAAACAAACACTTTGCCTTCATGGTTGTTGTATCATAACGAGAAGAGACAGACGGTACATGAATTAATAACAAAATACATTTTTGGAAACAAAAAATCCGGGATAAGGAATTCTGAGGAAAGGAATGGGAGTTGTAATGTTTGGTTAAACAACCCCAAGAAGGTAGCATTTGAGTAAGGGTTCAAAGAAGAGAGGGAGGGGCGCCTGGGTGGCTCAGTCATTAAGCATCTGGCTTTGGCTCAGGTCATCATCTTGGGGTCCTGGGATCGAGCCCCAAGTTGGGCTCCCTGCTCCGCGGAAAGCCTGCTTCTCCCTCTCTCATTCCCCCGCTTGTGTTCCTTCTTTCACTGTGTCTCTCTTTGTCAAATAAATAAATTAAAAAAAAAATAAAGGAGAGGGGGAGGTTCAAGTCACAATGAGCTCTGGGGGAAGGACAATTACTTGTAGTGCATGTGAAGCGCTTAGCACATTGCCTGACCTGTAAAAATACTCAATAAATGGGAGCATAAAAAGGTGGTGAGTGGACTGAAGTAAAAGAAAATAGCTCAAGAGTACATCTCAGCTATTAAATAGGCACTGGGTTTTACGGTTTGGACAACTTGAGTAGAGGATTGGCAGAGCGAGCACATGGTATTAACAAGTGAGATCGTTTTCTAGGTATCTGGAAAAATAAATTAGAGAGTGTTAAAAAGAGCTATTCACCAAAATGAATTAATTTTGAGTACCTTGCCAGCACATTTTTACCCGAGGGAGTTGCGAACAAGGGATCTTGTAACTAAGAGGTATGAGCCCTTGGTAGGAAAAGCAGAAAGAGAAACACAGAACGAAGCACGCTGACTCACCCCAGCTGTGGGAAAGCGTGCCTGTCTCCTTGACAACGACATTTCCTTCTCTGGCGCCATTCAAAGGGTTTGTGCAGGGCCCAGAGTCACCTGACCGGGGCTCTCTTTGGGAAACAAAAGCAGGTAGGAAGTAACCAACGAATCAATTCAATTGCTGGCTCTTAACTGTCTACCTTCCTTCCAAAAATTAAAAGTAAGAAAAGGCATAGAAGAGTCTACTACAGTTATTGGTATACATGTTTACTCTTTTCTTTATCTTTACGAGAAGAAAGAAGATCTCCAAACGTGGTTCCGAATTCATCCCTTAGCTTTGCCAGGATGTTAGGTCCGAATCTTACTCTAGTTATTTTATTTTATTTTATTTTATTTTATTCTATTTTATTTTACTTTATTTTATTTTTAAAAAGATTTTATTTATTTGAGAGAAAGAGAGAGAATGAGCAGTGGGGAGGGGTTGAGGGGGAGAGAGAGAGAGAAAAAGAGAGAAGCAGACTCCCTGCTTGATCTCAGGACCTGGAAATCATGACCTGGGCTAAAGACAGACGCTTAATCAACTGAGCCACCGAGGTGGCCTAGCTCTTCATTTTAGATGAATTCTTGCAGGGGATTTTGATGAGCTATAAAGAGCAGCTCTTCATTCAATAGACATTTCCAAAGGGTATGGGCCTTTCCAAAAGAATAACCTGTAACATGTGTCCCTACTTTGGGCATAATGAAGACCTCACAATTTCCCTCTATACCTTTCTGGGTATTTACTGCCAGATATCCTGTGAGCGTGGGACACTCTCTGAGCAGTAAGATACATTCCTGGCTTTCAGTTAGGGAGTCTGATGCAAACCATTTCATTACAATGTGGTATGTAGTCGGGAAAAGGTAAACATGGGATGCTATGGGATCAGGGCCCCCGAGGCTCATCTAGGGGCCACAGGTTTGTAAGAGATGCTTGTTGGGTGAATTGTATGGGAATCATTTAGAGCCAGCTGAAGGAAAGAGTGGGCGGCAAACATTCTAGAAAAAAGATACGGTAAGATCAGAGAATTGGAGCTGGGCAAGGTGTACGTGGGCCACCACAAGCTGTTCAGAATCACTCAAGGATAAAGTAAGAGCAAGAAAGAGTGGGAGGGGAGTCTGGAGAGGAAGTAGGAGGAAGGCCATTGGTAACTTTGTGTGCCTAGCTGTTTTAGTAGATATGGGAAGAAGATAGCAGATTTACAAAATGTTTGGCAGGTGAAGTCTTACTGATAGATTGGATGGAGTTTGGGTGTGGAGCGGGGGGACAGAACAAACTCCTGTACTTCTGGTTTGGGTGTAACTGGAGGCATTTAGACCGGGAATTAGCGGGGAAACAGTCTGCCCGGGAGGACAAGGAGTTCTCTATGCACATGATGAATATGATGGGCCAGAGGAAAAGCCAGATGGCAATGGCATCAAGAAGCTCGATAGAGAGGTCTGAGTATCTAGAAAGATGTCAGGACCCTCAACCAGTCCAGTAGATGGTTAAATGCATCCCAACAGCATTTGATGATTATTATCATGAGAGTTAATGAGATTTTTTTTTTCTGGTACCTTCTGTAAGAAAAGCTGTGTGAGAAATCCACTGAAGAGGAAACACCAGGAAATGTCCATGTTGATGGGGCGGATGAAGAAGACTGAGACAGAGTGAGAGATGATGGTCAGGAAAGCAGGAGGAGACCAGGAAGGGGTAGAGTTGCAGAGTCCAACGGACAAGAACTCCAGGGAACAGAGAAGCTGAACAGAGAGCAGAACCCTTGGAAGGGGTGTGAGTGAGAGAAGGACCAACAAGAAATTTTCCAAGTAGACCACCTAGTGGTCTCCTCTTCCAAGAGTCTCCTCCGCCAAGGGCGCTAATCCCATCCTGGAGGCTCTAGTCTCCTGACTTCATCTGAACGCGATTACTTTGCAAAGACCCACCTCCAAATACCTTCACGGGCAGGGTTAGGTGTTCAACATATGAATAGGCAGGGGCCCGCAGGATGGGTCCTTAGCTGACAGTGACTCCAGGGGGGGAGGAGAGATTTGAGCAAAGGTCCCCAGAAAGCTGGTGGGGAGGAGTTCTCTTGGAACACTTCTTTTTCCTAAAATAGGACTGGGAAGGCCGTGTGCTCGTGTCGGCTGGGAGACCAAATCAGACGCTCAGATTCTTCAGGCCCTTGGGTGCTTGTCCACTAGGAAGCATTTCTGACCCATCTCCTTCTAGTTATTCATCCCTTCGCCTTCCACCACCACCCACACATCCAACCGTAGCTGGCACACAACATGGAGAGCGTTGGCTACAGTGGGGCCAAGATGGAGAACGGACGAATCCTCCTCATGTTGCCAGGCTGAGGACGCCATGGTGGTGGTGGGGGAGAGTAGGGGGTGCGCCTGTGTGGGGAGGGAGCTGGGGAAGAGAAGTTTGGGAGCTCTGACACGGATGGCAGTTGAGGCTGCCCCCATCCCCAGCTCCTTCACCAGAGCAGCTGTGGGGGGCTGATGGGGACCTGCTGTGACCAGTGCTGTAGGGGGCGCCATTTCCATTGGTGTAAGCTGGGAAGTGATGTGGAGCCCTTGGCCTGGGTCCACTGTTCATCCCTCCATTAGCAGTCTCCATCTCCACCCTCCCCTTTGGCCTGGGACAGTGGCCCCTCCGTGTGGGACATCGGGGACAGGGGGAAGTGTGAAGAGGGGAGCGTCAGCCCTGGGACCACGCTGGCTCTGAGGCTGAGGTCCAAGCAGGGTTTCGCGTTCTGTGGTGTGAGGGGGAAAGAGCGTGGCTGTGGGGGCGTGTGTGCTCATGTTGGGAAGTGTAGGGCTATCAGGAGAATAAAAGGACACGGGAAGAGAGCGTGGGGGAGGGTCGTGTTCAGTCCTCACCTCTTTCCCAGGCCCAGTTTTATCTGGGCCTTGTGTGGCGGGAACACAAAGTTAACAATAATAAGACAGTGAGACTCTAGGTATCACATATCAAATACCGAAAAGGCATCATTTTATTGAATCCTGACAAAACCCTTGTAGGTGGGTTCTATTATCGTCCTCGTTTGCCACATGAAGCAGGAGATGTTCCCAGAGAGGTTGAGTGACTTGGCCAGAGTTTCAGGCCAGGAAGCGCTGGAGTCAGAGTTTGGGCCCTGACCCAGTGGTGACAAAACTCGTGCCTTTAACCACCCCACTCCACTCTGGTGCAGCCTCAACCCACCACTGGAGGTCTGATAGGGATTGGGGTGAGCCCAGAAGCCTGGGGAATTCTGTACAAGGGTAAGCTGGAAGTTCCCAGTCAGGGAACCTGGAAGGGCCGCAGGAGAGGGTGGGCCTGATGGCCTATAAGGTCCCTGCCCGCTCTCAGAGGTTTGGGTCCACGATAACCTTCCCTGCACATGGCGATCATCAAGGCTTCCTGTAGTCTCACGTGTGAACTCCCCAGCTTGGTGTCGAAGACCCAGCTTCATCTGGTCCTATGAGACCATCTACATGTCTGTCCCATCATGGACTGAATTGGAGACGTGGGGAGTGTGGGCAGGGGTAGAGGAAGTGAGACCACGCAGGAGTGGAGGTGGCGACTGCCCATCTGGGGAGGGTGGCTGTGCACTCAGGTATGAACGAATGAATTTGAGCTGAGGGAAATATGTGAGGAAAACACACAGAAGACCGTGACCGATGAGGAGTAGGGGAGGAAAAGTGGGAGGCCTGCCATTTTGTGCCTGGAATAACGTGGAACAGAAAAATACTGAAGTAATAAAAATCTTGGCTTGCATTTTCTGGAGAACTGAGGTGAGAGAATGGGTCAGACCCTTTTCTAATACGTTACGTTAAACACTCCCAACTGTTTCGTTGCACTCTCTTGGCAAATGGGATTCCTGATGTCTCAGGAAGGCTGGGTACCTTTTAAGAGAAGGGAGTAGAAAGGAAGTGGGAATTCAGGAGGTGACATTTTCATTGGGGGAGATTATGATGACTCAGTATTTGGAAGTGAAGGACAAAGGGCTGTGGACTCGACATGCTCTTTTTTTTTTTTTACTATGACACCAACTTCATTGGTATTTTTATTTTTATTTTTTTGTTTTTAAATATTTTATTTGTTTATTTGAGAGAGTGAGCCAGAAATAAAGAGCACAAGCAGGGGAGGAGTAGAGGGAGAGGGAGAAGCAGACTCCCCACTGAGAAGGGACCCCCGATGTGGGGCTTGATCCCCTGGGATCATGACCTGAGCTGAAGGCCATACTTAACTGACTGAACTACCCACGCGCACCTTCTGTTTTATTTTTAAAAAACTCGACTCTCTGCCCACAGATCCGGCACCTCGTCCCCTTCAGCAGCAATACTGCACCGGGAACGACCGAACCACACTGGACTAAAGGGGCTAACATACTCTTACTGTTCTTCTCCCCAGAAGGCTGGTGGGACATCATGGCAGCCACGAGGAGAGTGGGTTCCAAGAAGGAGACAGTGGTCAACCAGGGCAAGTGCCAGCGAGGAGTCCAAACACGTGGACGGAGAAGTCACCATTGGATCTGGTAACATGGCGTCATTGGAGAGACTGGCCAGAGTAGAGGGTGGCCCCCTCTACTATTGGGTTGGGGCTGAGCAGAGAAGACCATGAGAGGTCGGCGAGGGCTGGTGGAGAGAATGGCGGAGAGAAACACTTCAACAGGTTTTGCTGTGAGGGTGAAGAGAGCATTGGGGTAACGAGGGCAGAATAAGGATTAACACGGATTTCCTCCACTTCCATCGTAACCCCCGCCTGCACCTCTGTCACCAACATACCATTGCATCTCATGCCACGGGCAGGCAGCTAGCCGAAAAACTCTGGGAAGAGATGGGGAAGAGACATTAAAGGAAGGAGAAGAGCCCAACTCTTCCTCTTGGGTCAAGGGCACGAGGAGCCCCCGGGAGGCAGAAACACAGAAAGTCCCACATCAGCAGACTAGCCCGAGGTCAAGGGGGTAGACGGGTGCCTGTGGTGGAGGAGGGACGTCAGACCCAAAGAAGTGGGCACGTCAGCTCAGGCCCCGATTAGACAAGGGGCCCCAGGCTTTGTGCTCCCGGGTACTGGGGTGGATTCCTCACTAGGTAGAGTATCCAACGTGTCTGGTCAAGTAGCCTGGCCCCCTTGCTTCTGATCCCCGGCAACCCCAAGGGAACTGGCGGAGGCAGCGGAGGCACTCTTGCCCAGTGGGACAAAGGTCCTGGTTTGGGGCACAGGATTCCCTGTGTTGGGGGTAAGGAAACACCTGTAGACCTTAGTCTGAAAGGAAGCTTCTGGGAGTGATTCTGGCTGGAACCTTTGACGTCCTGTCGGGTCACACTGTTGCGGCCCCTCCAAGGCTGGGTCCTCTGTCCCCGCCGCCCTCCCCCCACCCCTTTCCCTACCTGCTGTCCTTGGAAGCGACGGACAAGTTCCAACTGCTCCTCCAGGGGCTGAGAGCCTTTTGTGCGTGTGTGTGTGTGTGTGTGCGTGTGTGTGTGTGTGTGTGTGTGTGCGCGTGTTTTCTTTTGTTCTTTCCCCCCCTCATCCTGAGTCAGACCTAGGCTGGACAGTGGCAAGGGGCAAAGGACTGTGCGGGCGTAGGGGGGCTGGGGATTGGGTCCTGATCTGATGTGATCAGCATCAGAGGGCATCACGGGGTCTGTGCGCTGCTTGGGCTCTGGTCCCCGCCCTGGCCTTGGCCCTGACCTTTGGCCGCTGGATTTGCCAGCCTGGGTGCTGGTTTCGAACTGGCTCAAGGGCTTATTTCGGAGAAGTTACTGGCTACAGACACAACGGGGACGGTGCCCTTTATGCTTTAGGGTTGGTGGGGCTGCGGTAAGTACAGTAATTTTCCGATTTACCAAATTAAAATTTGCTCACAGTAGACAATTTAAAAATATGTATAAGATCATGCGTAATAAAATTAAAATAAACGATAGTCTACTAGACAGTGATTAGCCCAGTGATTAACCAGGGTTAACCAATATACAATTGTCCCCTTGGATAAGGTCTACCTTACTATCTTTAACAAATGTCATGCAGAATTTTTAGTTAGCAGAGAGCCCCGTCCTAACTATGAGGACAACACAGGGAGGGGGAAGGGCGGCAGGAGGTACGGCCCACGCCTATGATGGACACATCCTGAGCCCTGAAGCAGGGTGTCCACCCGGCTGAGGACCAGCTTGGGCCGTGGGACTGGTGGGGAGGTGGTCCGAAGGGACACGGGAAGTGGGTATGTTAGCAAAGCCCTGCCCACGGGACAAGTCCCCGTCTTGGACCTGGCACAGTGGGATGGCCAGAGAGTCAAGGGCAGGAACTACCGAGGGGCCCAGCAGATGTGACCAAGCAGCAGGTGGCCCGCTCGGCCGCAGGCGGTCTCAAGGGAACAGGAGGGACACCTGGGACATCCTTTGTCCTTGGAAGGATCCAATGGGGCTAGGTCCGTGGGAGCGTTTCCTGGGCCCGGGCGGCAGTGAAACCTGACCTGGCAGGCG
>JAPYYJ010001628.1:0-13926 GCA_028533885.1 Nasua narica | reverse complement strand
TTCTTCGGTGAAAAAATAACTAATGTCTAATCATCAAGCTATTATAATTTTGGGGCCCGTGCAGTCAAACCACTGATACAGATGGGAGGGCTTGCTAAACCCAGGAATCTATCAGTGTGAACAAGGTGGAGAGAAAGTAAATTTTTGCCCGTTCTTTACAGACCTAGGTTTCTTGTGGAGGAGATTATAATCAGAGAGACCCGAGCCGAAATCAGCTGTTACCGGTTACTTTCTACATGATTTTAGATAAATTGCTTCATAGGAGACTCTGAGTACCCATTCGTGTGTGTGTGTTTCTCATACCAACAAGCAATTCTCCAACACCTGCTGGGTGTTCTACAATTCCACTCAATTCTGGTATTATCTTCTTGGAGATAGCATCAGATTCCATAGGTTAAGGGTTCAGTCCCACAAACCCCCCTCCACTTCAGACGCCAGTCACAAATCCAAGTCGTTACTTGTACTTCTGGCTATAAATCACAACTTTCCGCGACCCTCTCTTTGGGTGGGATTACTTTGCTAGAATGGCTCATGGAACTCAGGAAATCTGTTTACTCACTACTGATTTATTACAAAAGATATTAAAGGATACAAATCAACAGCCAAATGGAAGAGATGTGTAGGGCAACGTACGGGGGAAGGGTGCAGAGCTCTGATGCCCTCTACAGGGGCACCAGGCTCCTGCAAATGTCCACATGTTCACCAACCTGGAAGCTCTCTGGACCCTGCCATTTTGGGGTGTTTTGGAGTTTATATCACATAAGCATGACTGATTAAACCAGTGGCCATTGGTGACTAAACTCAATCTCAAGCCTCTCTTCCCTCCCCAGAGGTCAGAGGGTGGGTCTGAGTATTCCGACTGTCTACTCACATGGCTGGTCCTCTTGGCAACCAGCCCCCATTCCTTAGATGTAGGTCCAAAACTCACCTCACGAACATAACAAAAGACACCTTTATTGTTCTCATCATTCGGGAAATTTCAAGGGTTTTAGGAACTTCGTGCCAGAAACAAAGACCAGAAACAAATATGTTTCTTATTACAAATCACAATATTATACTTCATCTATCCTGTTTCCCAATCTGTAGAGTGGGACAGTTATAACTACTCTATGGGATCGTTATGAGAATGGGAGAGAATGTTTAACCTTAGGGTAGCTCTTAACTTTCTAGCCTCTTGGACACACTGTTCTCCATAAATGATGGCTCTTGTCATTATCCTCTATGCTGACCATGTCTTCCTTGACGAGGGTTGTATAGGAGTGCTGACAACACGGACTGCCTCTCTGGCCCTCCATCTTGTTCATGTCTGAGCAACAACCTCCTTCTGGGTCCCATGTTCTGAACTCCGATCAGAACTCAGGAAGGCTTATTCTGATCTTCCCTCTGGCACACCGAGGGCACGACTTTGGAGGACTACTCTTAGACCTCGCTGCAATGCCCTTGCCCTATAAAAGCTGTAGATTAAGGTCTGGACTTTGTGGAGAATGGTTGCAGAGCACCTGAGCCCCCACTGTCAGTAAGTAACTCTGAATAAAACTCTGTGTGAATGGTATGTTGTCTCTTGCTTCATTTTTTAGTCTCAAAGTGCCTTCTCAGTTTGGAGGATACTTTACTGCCCCTCCTCTACTTTCTAACAGACTGAGTAACATTTTAGTGCTTGAGACACTGGAATTATAAGCAGAAAGTCTAGAATAACCTCTTTCATCTATTTCCTTGCTACTTAGCTTTGGGCAAGTCACCTTTTGGAGCTCCAGGATATCTATCTGTAAAATGGGCACGATAACCTGCCTCTCATAGGTCCGTGGGAGAACTGAATGAACTAAAGGTGAGCAGCAGGGCTTTGGGAGGCTGTGGTTGTCCTCACAATCCTGTCACCTTGCACTCTGCCAGGGCCTGGTGGATCCTCAGGTCCTGCTTTAGGCAGCCAGTTGGACATTGACACCAGACTTAAATTCTCTTTTAGAGCTGGGAGCTTGGACTGCCATTGAGGCCCTGATACCTGGTTGGTTCCAGGAATCCCATAATCTCCAAGCTTATAGTGCTAAGTAAGGTCCCACTGGCACATACGTGACTGTGAGGCAGTAACCGCTAGCCATTAAGGGCATCCAATTTCCTGTCAGACTTGGCTTTGAATCATTCTTCTCATTCTAACTTCATGACCTCAGAAAATCCTTCTAATGCTCTGAGCCAAGCTTCGGTTTCCTCATCTGCGAAATAGGGCCGAGAGCAGTCACTTCCCTTTGTTGACGTGAGAATCAGCACCCTACAAATACTGTACGTCAAAGTGTCAAAGGGGGACACTTCCTGGTGTCCCCCTTTGAGTCAGCTAAAGCTGTCTCATCTGCACCAGAAGTTAACTTGCATATTGGGGAGCGGTGGGCACAGAGAGGGAAAAGGATGTCAGCAGGGGTGCTGTTTCTATAGCAACGATCCCTTAAATCTCTGGGGGCCTCAGAAACCGATCTGGGATGTGAGAGTTGCCTAAGAGGTGAAGACAGATCATACCACCTGCCTCTGGGAGAAGGGAGGGCCTCTGGAATCTCCTAGAGCCTCCTACCTGCAGGGTTGAAATTCTGTCGACTGGGGCTAATGGAACCTGTGGTTGCCATAGGAACTGGTTGGCATTTGGTGGCTGTGGAAGCTACTCCCTTCTACACTGTGGAAAAATGGTGTTCGAGGTCTGGAAGGAACATTAAAGATCATGGAGCACAAATGGGGAAGTTAAGGCCAAGAGGGAATGTTCTGCCAATGACATTCAGTTGCTCATAGACTTGGCTCTATGGTGCCGAGTCTAGTGCTTCTTCATGAATTTATTCTTTACAACAAATATTGAGTACTTACTATGTGGAAAGCCCTGTCTAGATATGGAAGATGCAGAGATCAATGACATACAGTCCTTATTATCTAAGTTGGGTCTAATGGAGAAAGACACAGGCCATGTGAAGGAAAAAAACTCCCCCGCTCCTTCTATTGACCAGTTAATGGAAAACTTCTGTTTTTCATCTTCTATTTTCAACAATTTTGACGCCAGATGTATGGATTTTCCACACCAATCTATTTTTCCATTCTCAGTGGACACTGGGCATCCTACGATTTAACTGCATCCTGATGCCATCCATTTGCAGTTAGGGTCGTATCCCACAGGTTAAGGGCTCAGTCTCACAAGGTTTCCCCACTCCCCCTCAATGCTAGTTACAAATCCCAAGTTTGTCCCCTGTATTTCTGACTGACTGACTATATACTGGAGGTTCCCACAATCCCTCCTTAGATTTGTTAATTTGTTAGCACAGCTTATAGAACTCAGGAAAGTTTACTTACTAGATTGACTGTTCTGTTTTGTTTTTTAAACAAAAGCATACAACTCATGAATAGCCAATGAAAAAGATGCCTGGGGCAAGGTGTGTGGGAAGGGGTGAGGAGCCTCCATGCCCCCCTCCAGGTACACCCCACCACCATCACCCCTCCACATTTCCACCTGGTTATCCATCCCAGAAGCATTCCAAACACTTTCAGTTAGGGTTTTGGATGGAGGCTTCGTTATGCAAGCATGATCAAATCATTGGCCAATTCCCAAGTTGCCAAGAGGCTTCGTTATGCAAGCATGATCAAATCATTGGCCATTAGTGCCAGCATGTACAAAGATTAGTGACAGATTCAACCTCTAGAGCCTTTGCCCACTGCAGAGGTCAGGGCTGGAACTGAAATCTCCAACCCTCTAAACACCTGGTTCATTCACCTGGCAACAAAGCCCTATCCTAAAGCTTTCTGGGAGCCCCCAGCCCCCAGCCATCTCATTAGCATACAGACAGGTAATTATCACTTTGGAGATTCCAAGGACTTTAGGAGCTGCCTGCCAGGCAAGGGGAGGAGGTGCAGAAAGCAATTTTTTTTTTTTTTTTTTTTAGGGCACAGGCACACCATGTTTTAAGAGCTCTGAGAGAAGTACCAGGGGAACAATGGAACAAGCAGCCTGAAGATGTCAGGAATACCCGGAGGAAGGGTAAGATACTGAAGTCCAGGAGAAAGCACAAATAAACCAAAGGAAGGCGGATGGACGT
Organism: Nasua narica; assembly: GCA_028533885.1. Classification (NCBI taxonomy): domain Eukaryota; kingdom Metazoa; phylum Chordata; class Mammalia; order Carnivora; family Procyonidae; genus Nasua; species Nasua narica. Next base: position 9,868 of record JAPYYJ010001628.1, on the reverse strand, counting down.
AAGAGGTACCAAGTAAGGCGAAGAGCATGTACAAAGACCCAGAGGAAGGAGAGAGAAACCTAGGTACTGGTTCTAGAATTTAAAGCCATTCAGCCTGCCTGGAGAAGAGTATTTAAGTAGAGGGGCAGCAATAGATACACCCCAAAAAGAAAGTAATATGCAGATCACAAAAGGCCTTGAAACCTCTTATCAGGGATCCTGTTGGTTTTCACTTCGGATGGGAATGAAAGACTTTTCTGTTTTTGTCTGCTTTTTTAAGATTTTACTTATTTATGGGGGGGGGAGGGGCAGAGGGAGAGGAAATCCCAAACAGATTCCCCACTGAGCTCAGAGCCCAAGGCACAGTTTAATCCCAGGACCCTGAGACCACAACCTGAGCTGAAATCAAGAGTTGGATACCCAACCAACGGAGCCACCCAGGTTCCCCTGGAATGACCCTTTAATAGCTTTGCTTTAGATGTTCCTTCTCTAAGGATGTCTTTTAACATGATAGCTATTTATTTTAAAACATCTAGAATCTTTATTGATAGGAAGCAAATATAGCTAGATATTTCAATAATTGTCAACATTTTGTTACTTAGCTCATATATATATACCGATGTTCATTATACGACTGTTCAGGTAACTTTTATGTATGAATTTTTTTATAATAAAAAAGTTCAGGGAAAAATGACTGTGGTTGCCATCCACTGTGCCCTCAAATGGCTTGGGCTAGTTAGCCAGTCTATGCACAGGTAATTTGTGCCTAATTTCTGCAAACAGTGTGACTAGTTCAGTTACTTTTCATTTGAGTTATGTCTGCCCTTCTTGGAACCCATGACTTTTAAATCCAGCAATTTCTGTTCCATGCCATAAATTACTGAGCACCTTCTCTATTCCAGCGATAAAAACTGAAGCAAAAAATAAGATAGGCTCTGCTCTCCTGGCTATTTCAGTCTGGGAGGAGAGCTAATTAAGTAAACAGCTCATTAGAATTCCAGTGGAGTCAAACACAGAAAAACATCCACGCTGCTGTCAGAACAAATGGAAAGTGTACCAGGTGTGAAAAATTGACATGACCGGAGCCATTTTAAAATGGAGTCTGAGCGGCCATACCAGAGATGGAACCCTCCTCACCTTTGTTCAACTGGGCCAAAACTTTCGCACTGTGCAGAACAGTGGCTGTTTTAAGCCGAGGTTTGAGAAGTCAGCAGAGAAGGACATTCTGCTCACAGGACTGACAGTTATGGACTTTTTTTTTTTTTTTTTAAAGATTTTATTTATTTATTTGAGAGACAGAGAAAGTGAGAGAGAGCATGAGAGGAAAGAAGGTTAGAGGAAGAAGCAGACTCCCCACGGTGCTGGGAGCCTGATGTGGGACTCGATCCCGGAACTCAAGGATCATGACCTGAGCCGAAGGCAGTTACTCAACCAACTGAGCCACCCAGGCGCCCCAGTTATGGACTTTCTGAAGATAAAATCAGCAGTTAGCTACCTAGGATAGCTTAGCTTATCAACACCCATAGAAAACCTTTTTCTTTCCTTCAATTCATGCAATTGGCCCCTTTCTTTTCCGCATAAAAACCCTTGTTTTCACCCTATAAATAGGAACACTATTTGGGTATTTACCTGAATCAATGCATCTATGCTCCCTGAATTGCAATTCTTTGATCCCAAAATGTCTCTCCCTGTGGCTCATTATTTGCAGGCTATGCTGATTAAAAGAAAAAACGCTTACTCCTTCTGTGATCTTTGATGTGGAGACACTGGGTGATTGGAGGAGGGAGACACATCAAGTCATGTCAGTGACTGAAGTTGCAAGTGGGTAAACAGCTCTGAAATTTCTGAGCCTACGTGAGTTAGCATGTAGGTCTTGAGATGAGATGGTATGTATTTCACTGATAACCCCACTTCTCCCACCCAGGGTAAAAATCCTTAAAGACAAATAGTAAACTAGCAACTACTGATGTCATTCATCTAATGATCCTGATTATTATGGGATATAAATAATTATGCTGATGTAAGCAGGGTCTGAATTGAGAAGGGATTATAGAAAATACTTTAATACAGACAGGGATTCAATTGTAAAATATATATATGATGTTTTAATTCTCTTTAACTTGCCTAAAATGATACTTGACTACTCCATTGTGGCTGTTAACTTTTTTTTTTAGGACAAAATTAAGTTTCCCAAGTTGCCATCAGTAAACAGAGATGGGAGCCAGAGGTATAGGAGAAAAGACATCTTAAAACATTTCTTTATCTCTACTTGTGAATGGCTCTGGTGGCAATGCTAAGTTTTTCAGGAAGTTTTCATCATTAGTTGAAAGGGAAGGATAAAAAACATTTTTTCTTATAGTTTAAGAAATCTATTTCCTTAACTGTTAAAAAGAAAAATAAAAAAAAAATAAAAAGAAAAAGAAAAGTAAAACTTTAAAAACCCCTCAAAGTCTATGCAGATATAGTTAATTCTGCAGAAATCCTTTGTTCAAAGGGGCCCAGAAGAAGTCAAGAGGATGGAGAGAGGTAATATGGTGGGTGTGTAGCTAGATGGCGGGGAATGTGAATTATGCAGGGATAAAACAAACCACATAAGCAAGACAGCCCTTTGCAAGAGAGCCCTCCAAATCGACAGTTCCTATTTCTGTAAGTGTTAAAGTGTCGAAAAGAAGGCAGGAAAACCGGGAAGGTGGGTTTCACAAAGTGAGAAAGGGTATCTAAAGGAGAATGTCACACATGAGGCTTTGGTTTAGCTTTTAATATATCGATTGCTGATGCTTCTCATTGGGTCCGAGAGCTTCACTTGAAATCACAGTTGTACTAAAAGGACGGATCCACTGCTCAGGAGAGAAAACTGCCTTCATAGCCATCCCAGTGGATCTTTCTCGATTCATCCCTCTCCATCAACTGGCCAATGGTCAACAAATAAATGGTTCACTGGGCTAATTGTGCTGTGAGTGCACTAGGTCACATGATGGTTGATTCTCCACTCTACCCTCCAGGAGGCTGGCCCGAACTCAGCCAGATGCTCATGCAGAAGCTTTGACCGTTAATGACAAGAGTCCAAAAATTTGGAAGGCTTCCAGATGGACCATGAGTGTCCACTGAATGCTGTCTACATGGAATGGGGGTCTCAGCCCTCGGACTGGCCAAAAGTTTCCAGCTGGACGGCTGTAGGAATTACCATATATTTTTTTAAAGATTTATTTATTTATTTGACAGAGAGAGAGATCACAAGTAGGCAGAGAGGCAGGCAGAGAGAGAGGGGGGAAGCAGGCTCCCTGTTGAGAAGAGAGCCCAATGCAGGGCTCGATCCCAGGACGCTGAGATCATGACCTGAGCCGAAGGCAGAGGCTTTAACCTCTGAGCCACCCAGGTGCCCCAAGAATTGCCATATTTTAACACCTCCTTTCTGTTGGTCCTGCCCACCCCTTCCCTGTCCAGATACAGAGAAGAATGACATTATCTGCAGAATCGGTCACGCTTGATGCCTGAACAATCCCAGCCCAGGCTGAGATACATTAGAAACATCACCAAATGGAAGCAGGAATGGTCCAGAAACTGATCCTTCGGTTCAAGCTGTTATCTATCCAGGTGGCGGGGGGTGAGCCATGGGCACCTATGTTCCCACCAGGCAGCTCTATCTGAGTGGTAGGCAGGACCACGCCCAGGGCTCAGATCTGTTACTACAAAGTATCAAAACTGGACACCGTCTTGCTCACAGTCCATGCTTATCACATATTCTCATTATGATTCAGTTCACATCTGGGGGCCTGGGGGGCAAGCGAGTCTGATGATCTTGTCCTCTAAGTGGACATCACTTTCTTTTCTTTTTTTTTTTTGTAATATTTTATTTATTTATTTGAGAAAGAGAGAGAGAGAGAGAGATAGCATGAGCAGGGGGCAGGAGCAGAGGGGAGAGGGAGAAGAGAAGCAGACCTCCCGCTGAGCAGGGAGCCTGAGGGGTTGGGCTCAATTCCAGGACCCTGGGATCACCACCTGAGCCAAAGGCAGACGTTTCACTGACTGAACCAACCATCCAGGCACCCTATGCAGCCAACATTTTCTTTCCCTCTTTCTTTCTTTTTTTTTTTTTTTAAGATTTTATTTATTTATTTGACAGAGAGAGAGATCACAAGTAGGCAGAGAGAGAGGGGGAAGCAGGCTCCCTGCCCAGCAGAGAGGCTGGTGCGGGGCTCGATCCCAGAACCCTGAGATCATGACCTGAGCCGAAGCAGAGGCTCTAACCCACTGAGCCACCCAGGCGCCCCGCAGCCATCATTTTCATCACCACTGTCCAACACTACAACATTTCTACCAACCCACAAAGCAAGCCGCACCTGTTGCCGGTCACTTCCAATTCCTCCAGCCCCTGACAACCACAGATCTACTTTATGTCTCTGTGAATCTGCCCATTCTGGACATTTCACATAAATGGGATCATTCAATACGTGACTTTTTGCGTCTGGCTCCTTTTACTTAGAATAAATTTTCTGAGGTTCATCCATGTTGTAGCATAGATCAGTAACTTCATTTCTTTTTATCACCTAATAATATTCCATTGTACGGATAGATCACATTTATTAATCCATTCATCAGTTAATTTGTTTTTCCCTTTTGACTATGGTGAATAATGCTCCTATAAACATTCATGTACAGGCTTTAGTGTGGACACACGTTTGAAATTCTCTTGGGTATATCCCTAGAAGTGGAATTGCTGGCTCATATGGTTATAACTTATATTTAATGCTATTTTAATTTTCAATCAATGAATTGACTTTCTCATCACCTACCAGTCTCTTATGAGCTTATTTGAGTTCATACGAGAGAGAGGGCTATCTGGCCCTACACCTCCAAGCCAGAGTCCCCAAGTTCTCCTGACCACCAGCCTTGTTTTCTGGAAACTTTCATGCACATATTGAAGAGATCATAGTGCCCACAAATTGCCCTTCATTAAGAGACTTAAAGACTCTATTTGTTTCCATGGAGACGCAGCAGCCGGATTTAGCTTTGCACAGCAATGCCCCTGAGTGCATGTCTGAGGAGGCTTTTCCAGATGCTGTGCTCTACCTCCTTACAGAGGCAGGTGCGACCTAGAACATTCCTGCTGTCATTTGTTACATAAAATGAGTGCAGTCACTTGCTTTCTCTCCCTACCCTTGCCTTGCCCTCTGTGTAGCTGCTGGGTGTTGCAACCACCCCCAGTGTCGACTTCTTCCCTGAAAGTCAGTGTTGGCAGCGTTAGGGCTCTGAGAACCAGTGCTGGTCAGAACAGAGGCTGGGGATGGGGTGAGCTGGGGAGGAACCCATGGTGAAGCTTCAGGAGCCTGGGGAGCAGCTGAGGGCACAGGCGAGTCTGAATGGTGAGGCCCTCGAGCACCTGGGGGTCACCGGACATTGGCTCACTCTCTAGATTATGTCGTACTTTTTTTCTTAATTTTTCAATCTTTTACTTAAAATAATAGTATGGAAGGAAATGCAAGGAAGAAAAAAAAAATAAATCATCTGGCTCCAGAGATAAACATGCCTAGTTTTTTTTTTTCCCCAGGTGCATGCTTTTTTTCTTTAAGCAAGCAGGATTGTGCTGTAACATTTTACACAATTTGTATCCTATTTTGTTGTGAGCTTTTTCCCCCATTGCTCAATGCTGTTCAAAAACACCATTTTAAGTGGTTGAATGTGCAATTTTGAGCCATCATGTGGAGGGCCACTGTTCAAAAGATTTATTCTCCGTTGCCTGACTAGACCTGTTAGTTCTCCCCTATTATGGTTTCAGAAATGAAATTTGAACCTCTTTGTCCCCAGAGGGGGGAAACAGAGGCTGACTAGGTTTGACACAACAGACGCACACAGTAGGGGGCAAGTTACCCCCAAAGCAGTAATCCCGCGTGGCTCTTCTCGGCAGCCCCGCCCGACTGCAGCCTCCCTGACTCCGCACCCTGATCTGCACCCTCTCGGAGACTGAGCCTCTCCCGAGGTGCAACACGACTCTGTCGTCTCTCAACTAGGGAACCCCAAGAGAAACATAAGCATTTCTATTATGGTATCTGCTAAGAACTGCTATTCAACATACCTGTTGCCTTCAGCTATTGGCCAAAGTGGGTGAGAGTTTTACCGCGGTCACTCCACGGTACTTACTGCGGTGAGATGCGTCACCTCCCCCTCGAGCAGGTTCCACTTGCCCCTTTTAATGGAGAATCTGGAGGAAAAGGGAGGAGAGAGTCATAAGAAGTATGTGGCAAGGGGACTGACTGGAACTGGAGGGAAGTGTTGCAGGACACGGAAGGCTCAGCTGCTAGATGGGAGGCAGTGGGTAGGAGAGAATGAAAGGCTCTGACTCTGTTCCTTTCGTGGCATTTGAGATTTCCAAGGAAAGGAGTTATTCTGAAATTACTTTTAGGAGCACGGACTGGGTTTCTTCACAACATTTTCCTAGAAGCGAACCACGAAATTTTATAAATACCACAGGAGCGAATAAGGCAGGGCAAAGAAGTCCATGACCAGTCAGACAATAAGAATCCAAAAGCAGGTGAGGTTTGAGGCTGGCTACTTTGATATCGTCAGGCGCCCCAGAAGGTAGGTAATAAAATCACCAATGTAACATTAATATGCAAGTTTGGCCTATTCACATACTTAAAAAGCTGGGACCAAATTCCTATCTCATCTCATTTTATCATCTTGATACTTGTTTTGTTCCATTGTTCAAACATCCATGAGAGAAAACTCCCCCACTGATAACTGTCAGATACATGCATCAGCATTTATCAATAGGTGTTTATAATTTCCTTCATCTACTCTCCTGTAGGTTTTGCAGTGGAAGGAGCCATGGTTTAGTAGTCAGAAGACCCAGGTTCTATTTGGCTCGTTTCTAGCAGAATCTTAGAAAGAGGTAATTTCTCTTTCTGACTCTTAGCGCAGAGTGGCTATGGGGTGTGTGCAGTCAGTTAACCAGGGTTCAAATCTTGGTGCCGCCACTTACTAGCTGTGTGAACTTGAGAATACTTAACTGTTCAAGATCTTAATGTCCTCATTTGCATAGAAGAGATCGCCTGTATTTCACGGGGAGCGGGGTGTTGTAAGGATTAAAGGAGATAATCATCTGAAATGTAACTATGCCAGTTATATAATAAGCACTAGTATAAACTTTCATTATTTAACACAAGAAAGTAAGGTTAGATAATCTGAAATAATCACTTCCAGCTCTAACATCCCAGGATCAGGAAGCAAAGTAATTAATGTAGAAGCAAGGAACAATGACTTTAGGGTCAGAATTGTTTCAAATTCTGGTCCTACCACTTATAGGTTGTCTGATTTGGGTTTTAATCTTATTTGAGTCTTCCTTTCCTCACTTATAAAATGAGGATAAGTTATACCTCCTATAATCCTTAAATCTAGCAAACATGACATGTGGCATATAATCAGATATAACTTAATTTTTTTCAGAAATAAGTTAATTTTGTTTTCTATCATTCCTTTAAAATTTATTCAGTAGAAGATATGCCTGGGGGCGCTTGGGTGGCTCAGTGGGTTAAGCCTCTGCCTTAGGCTCAGGCCATGATCTTGGGGTCCTGGGATCAAGCCCCGCATCGGGCTCTCTGCTAAGCGGGGAGCCTGCTCCCCCGCCCCTCTGCCTGCCTCTCTGCCTACTTGTGATCTCTTTCTGTCAAATAATTAAATAAAATCTTTAAAAAAAAAAAAGATATGCTTAGCTTTCTTTGGATAAAATCTGGTCAAGTTTTGTAAATGTTATGCTTAGTGTTAGGCCATAGAAAGTCTGAAGGTCACTTTAAGCCAAAAAAACCCACAGTCTCTCTTTGGTAATTAGAAATGACCAGTCCTAGATAATAAGCTAAACCATGAACTTAAGTTAAATCATCTCCCTTACTTGCAACTCAATCTGAAGTTGAGGTAGCTGTTTGTCCTCTCTTTTCCTTTTTTTTAAAGATTTTATTTATTTGAGAGGGTGAGAGGGAGAGAGTGGGAGAGCTCGTGCACCTGAGGGGTGGGGGCGGGGCAGAGGGAGAAGCTGACTTCCTGCTGAGCAGGGAGCCATAAGGCACAGGGCTCCATGCCAGGACCCTGGGATCATGACCTGACCTGAAGGCACACGCCTCACTGGCTGAGCAGCCCAGGCGCCCCACTGGTGTTTCTGTTTCTATTCACCATTTCCCTTTTCCTCTGGCATCTACTTCATTCCCCTTGTGGGTCCAACGCAGCAGGGGAGGGGATCAAAGGAAAAAGGAACATGGTGGGTGCTGCTGTTTCTTTGGCATCACTGATTTGCTGGGGTGCAATTACTGATACTTCCTCTTGTGGCCATTTCCGTGGGTATCTGTGGAGATACCCTGTTGCCCTCTCTCGTGTGCAGCCCTTCTCAGGCTCTGCATCCCAGCTTCTGATTCTTTAGTGGTGCACGCCAACAGACTAACTGGGGGGGAAGAGGGGCTTTGTGCCCAGCAGGATGTTCTCTTTGTGAGAACCTCCACACGCGACTGCCTCCCCAGTGGCGTCTTCTGAATAGTTGCCACCTGGCACAGAGGAACTCTCCACTCATCAAAAATCTCGGGGAATTGGATCTGATTTCAAAAGCTCGAGGTTTTGAGCTCTGCTATCTAAGATGTCTATCAGCCCATTTCTCTGGGCTGCTAGATTCCCTGCGTGGGACTCAAATGCCAAATCCCGGTGGCCTCCAAACTCCAGAGGACAAAGCTGAAGACCTCTAGGCAGTCATACGTAAGGCCTCCTTATTAAGCTTGAGTTGGGAGAGCAAGAACATCCCCTCTCTGTCTCCATGGAGGGGACTTCCCAGCACGCCACGGACTTCAGAATCCTCCTCATAAAATCAGGATTCAGAATCTTGTCTCTCCTTCAACAACCTGCTATCTGGTGTGTGCGAGCTGTCTACCCATTATTACTTGGCCGCCAATTTTGAAACTTCCTCCTCGCGGTGGGTCTAGCACTGTTTTGTATCTGACATTTATCATCTTGGCTTCTCAGTCAAAACTTTGACTTTAACCTACTGTTTGACATTCTCTTATTTTGATAATGAAATAATCTACGGAGCCTGCTTGGTACACAGAGTCACTCAAAAATTATGAGCTCCCTTCCTACTTTCTTCTTTTTTAAAAATTCTATAATAAACTGCAATGGGCATGTAAGGGAAATGAGAATACATCCATTCAACAGATATTTATTGATTATTGATCACAGTTTCTGCCCTGTGGGGTTTGTCTCTAGTGGGAGAGACAGACTATCTTCCTTCATTAATAACAGTACATTGCACACTGATGTGCAGACCATTTATGTTGCTTTCCACTGGACCCTGGGCTCCGTGAGGGAAGGATATTCAGCATAACACTCAATAAAGTATTGTTGAGTTGAACTAACAATAATAGCGAATACGAACTGAGCCCCTGTTATATACCAGATATAGCACTGTTTTACCGGATAGGATATTCCCCGTTTGTTCTTCCCTTTGACCTAGTCTCTCCTCTACCCTACTCTCTGTTCCAGGAGACTAACTTATCTGGGCACCTTTGCCCCCTGAGTCTGGTTGGCCCTCACTGGAAGGAGGAGGGAGAGTGAAGCGGCAGAAGGGAAGAGGAGAGTGAGGCCGGGGATTTACGCCTCTGGCTCTCTTCTTCCAGTAGCACTTAGGGTGGGCGGTATTCCCTGACCAAAGAGGCCACAGCATCTGTTGAAGTGCACCTCTCTTCACAACGGTCTCCTTCCAGAATCTGGGTAACCGCTTTTTCTCATTGTCTTTTGGGATCTCGTGGTCGTAACAGCCACTGGGTACTGTAAGCCTCCTTCTGAGTTCCCTACACAGGCTCCTGCTGGTAAATATTTTAACAACCCGGTCTCTGGGGCAGGGCAGGTAGGGGGAAAA
>JAPYYJ010001627.1:0-13926 GCA_028533885.1 Nasua narica | reverse complement strand
TAAAGATTTTATTTATTTATTTGACAGAGACAGAGAGATCACAAGTAGGCAGAGAGGCAGGCAGAGAGAAAGGGGGAAGCAGACTCCCTGCTGAGCAGAGAGCCTGATGTGGGGCTCGATCCCAGGACCCTGAGATCATGACCTGAGCCAAAGGCAGAGGCTTTAACCCACTGAGCCACCCAGGCACTCCTTTTTTTTTTTTTTAACAGCTTTTTTTTTTTCAAAGATTTTATTTATTTATTTACTTATTAGAGAAAGAGAGAGAGTGAGAGAGAGCATGAGAAGGGAGAAGGTCAGAGTGAGAAGCGGACTCCCTGTGAAGCTGGGAGCCCGGTGTGGGACTCGATCTCGGGTCTCCGGGATCATGACCTGAGTCGAAGGCAGTTGCTCAACCAACTGAGCCACCCAGGCGCCCGGCCCGTTTACTTTTTTAACTTAAAGCCTATTTAGTAAAACAGTCTTTTACATTTACAATATGGGAAAACAAGATGCCAAGATAAGGGGGAAAGATGTGCTTGGGGGTCTCACAGGTGGATGCAGACGCTTAGAACCCTTTAGGCCCTGGAAGCAAAAAACACACGCATGTAATGAGTTTTTAAATTATATCAAAAAAATTCTTTTGAAAGAAGAGTAAATGTCTTCCACGAAAGCTCTTTTTTACTTTATGGGCTGGCTCTTTATTAATGCTAAAATGTATTTGAGGCAGTTTACCTTAATAAAGTCATTGGGACCCATTAGTTAGAATAAAAGTGAACCTTCTAAAATGTATCCCTTTAAAAAATAAAAAATGTGTATTTTTAGTCTAGTTTAGGCAGGCTCTAAATTCTGTTATAAAGCGTAACAAATACACAAATAGGTTTTCCAAAAAATAGATTGTACAAAATATGTCGGGGTCTCATAGGAAAGGACTGGGGGAGGAGACCAGGGACATTTTGGGGGAAAAGAGGCACTGAACAAGAAAGTCTTCACAGAGGAAGAGGCAAGTACCAGGGTGTCGTGTGGTAAATCTGATTTTCTCCTAATGCCACAATAGTCATTCTTTTTCCACCCCTGACAGACGAGGGGAACTGTTACTATTCCTTTCTTTCTACAAATTAACAAAATCAAGGCTTAATAAACCAGGGGCTTTGGAAAAAGAGGAATTAGCATAGGATTAGAGCAGAACTTTGAGCTAGTTCCTGCACTCTAAATCTTAGCCTCTACCTTTCTCTTGAAGTAAATTCAAGCTAACAGATGGCCTGTCATCAGATAGGATTTTTTTTTAAATCAGCAAGGCTTTTTTTAATAAACCTCAGGCCCCAGTTTGGTTACCACTGTTTTGAGAATCTTTCCCTATGTTCTCCTAAGCTGAAGACAAGCACTCCACGCTCTGTGTCCCTAGAGCTTTTCTCTCTACCTTGGTTTTACTTCACCTTGTTTTAACCCTTTACTCTTCCCGGCTTATATCGGCTGACAGTCTCAGCCTCGTGGATTCTCACTGTAGCTCCTTAGGGGCAAGCTCATTTTCTTCTGTTGTTCTTTGTGTCTCTCTCCCCTCTTCAACCCCAGACCTTACTCTATATCACCCAAAATAGTGCCCAGAGCAGTTCCTCTCTCATTGAGGGGTATTGAGTGGTCGGTTTGTATGCAGGCTTTTGGTTCTCATTGTTTTCTTTTTTCTTTTCTTTCTTTCCTTTTCTTTTAATGAATGTTCTAGTCAACTTGGGGTGCTCTAACAAATAGCCTAGACTGGGTGGCTTAATTGCTTACACAATGGAAATTCATTTCTCACAGTTTTAAAGGCTTCAAGTCCAAGATCACGGTGTCTGCATGGTAGGATTCTGGTGAGAGCCCCCATTCTGGCTTCTTACTATGTCCCCACAGAGCAAGGAGAGGGAAAGAGAACAGCTCTGTGGTGTCTTCTTTCATAAAAATGCTAATCCCATCATGAAGGCCCACCCTCAGAACTTGCTGTAAACCTAATTACCTCCCCGATACCTCAACTCCAAATACCATCACGTTGGGGTTAGGGTTTCATCATTCAAATTTGGGGGGAGAAACAGTTCAGTCCATAGCAATGTACTGAATCTTTTGGCCATATGTCCGTGAGTGCATTATCAGCTCTGGTTAATGGAGTAACGATTAGAATAGCCTATGTTTCTCGGTATAAAAGCTTTGTACTTCAGTATTTAACAGGTGTTTTTCGAGCATCCTGTTGCCTTTACATTTTTTTGCTAGACTTTCAGACGGGCCCTATTAATGTTCAAAACATTGCAGTACAATGCTGCATTTTCCCTTAAGGATACACTTTAACCTACTAGTCCTTACCTCATTTTTAAGACCAGAAAGAGAGAAAGACTCAGTTCTTTACTGGGTTGTTGCGCATTCCTATTAGATCATTAGGACATTGGCATGAGTGGCGGGAAGCCAGACTGGCCTGAGTCTGGCCAGGCAGCGTCTGCAGGTCATTCCAACAAAGCTGCTGGAATAACGATGTGTTCTCCCATAAAGTGTTCTTTGTCAAAGTCTCTTTTGGAATTAACTCCTTATGCATGGATCAATAAACCACACCAACTTGCCAATGTAATTAAGAGGTGGAAGGTTAAGCATTACTATTAATTAAGTTCAAAGTAAAATAAAACGAAGAAGGTTGTTTTTATGAAATTGTGCTGTCCCGATTCTGCTCAAGGGTGTTTCTGAGTTCTTATATAGGGGAATCCAGGAAATGGAGGGGATTACTGTCTCCACTACCTTGGGAAAAGCAAGCATTTAAACATATGTCTCTTGAATATTTTTAACTGGGGAGTAAACTTTACCGACTGTAAGAGCCAGTGAACGAACACCTTCTGTGTACAAAGGGCCAAGTTCAATGCAGTGGGGGGGATATAAGCAGCACAAGACTCAGCCATGCTCTCGCAGAGCCCTTAGCTGAATGAGGGGTACCAGACATGCACACAACCATATTACAAAGCATAATTTATCTGGGAGAGAGATTCAGGCAGTGGTGAGAGCTCAGAGAAGCCGGGGCCGGGGAGGGGGACCAGCATCAAAAAAGACCCCCCGCCCTTGAAAGTGGAATAGGATTTGATGTGGGGAAAAGAAGGAAAGAACACAATTCGAATTTCTGAATATTTATTTTCCTTGTTGAACTTTACAACTTCTGGAATCAAAGGAAAAGAAACCAGTCTAATGGTAAGGAAGGATTTATGGAGCATTCAATGTATGTGTGCTATTCTGTGGAAAATTTGGGAGCGAAGGAGGTAAAAAATATCTCCAGGTGCAGAGGTTTTTCTGTATACATGGCAGATCATCTTGAACCCAGCACTTTCCTCTGATGGCATCTTAAGGGGATTCATCACGAAGGCCAGATTCTTTTGTCTTGAGACCACAAGGAACAAGGGCCAAGGGAACGACCAGGGTGATGCTACACTTCCTTTTCTAGGAAGGTGGATGCTTAAAAACTAGCAAAGAAGCACGTATGTACTTCTAGAGAGTTTAAGTCCATTTTGCTGATAGAATTGAGTCACAAAGGATTCATCCATTGAAGCTGGAAGGGACCTTGAAGAGTCTCTAGCCCAAGCACCTCTTTTTGCAGATTAGCAAACCAAAGTCCAGTAGGAGCACGATTTTTCCAGGTAAAAGAGAGCCCTGCGAATTTCCTAAATCACATAGCAGCCAATTTGTCATTTGATATTTGTGTTCCCTTTACATGGTAGAGGATGATCATTAGGCTTTTTCAAGGAAGAAGAACTTGATTCTCAATTCCCTGAGTCACCGTTGCATGGTATTAGGTAACTTCACTTAATAATCTACCTGTGTTTCAGCTATGTCAATTATATATCTAATAGCATTTACCACCTGTACCACTTGCTTAGCATAATAATACCTTACACTTAAATGCATGTGCCCAAGGTACTTTTATACTTGTTTTTCATTTGCTGTCCCCAGCAACCCCACAAGGCAGGTGTTAGTTAGTCTTAGACTAAATGTGAGAACACCGAGGCCCAGAGAAGGTGGCCCATATAGGGAAGAAACCAAAACAGGCCTCTGACATCCATTTTGTGACCCAGTTGAGTTTTCTTACCTCCGCATCTCAGTTGACTGTCTAAATGGTTTTCAGTCACTTACTCATCTGGTGAATATTTACCGAGCACCCTCTATATTTCAGATAGTGTAGGCAATCGGGGATATAAAGTTGAAAAAGATGGGATCCCAGTCCTTGGGGAGCTCACCATTTGAAAAAGATAGCCATCCAAACAGACAGATGTGTAAAATGCTAATTGCACGTATTGCGTGGAGCACTGAGTATGGTACATGAACAGTGAATCTTTTAACACTGAAAAAACAAAATAAAAGTATTTGGGGAAAAAAATAAAAATAAAATGCTAAGTGCATAATGAGCATAGGAACTGTCTTTGGGAGTTAGAGGTGACACAAAAGATTGAAGGTCTAATTTTGTTCCTATTTACTTAAGCATGTCATGCCCCTCTCTCTCCTCAGCCTCCACGAAGGCTCCTTGCTGAGGCCTCACACTCCGCTGGCATTCAGTTCATATTTGTGGGTGATGGTACTGATGATTTTTCCCTCTTACTAACGCAACCCTGGAGAGGTTTTCGGCTGCCCTTTGGGTAGAATAGATTTTAATTTACAATTTGAGTTCTCTTTTTAGAAATCATTGTTAAGTTAAATACACGACTTTATGAGCTAGCTTCTAAATACCACTCAGTATAGTCATGATACTCTCTTTTAACCAGTTCATGCCCAACATTTGCAGTTTAGAGGGTTGGTCTTGTATCAACTGTTCTTGTAAATCAGTGAATTGTAACTTTCATTAAGGGCTACACATCAAAACAGACTTTAATCGGTCTTTAAAAATCTAATTATTCCCAAGTATCTAATCATTACTGTTGCATTGATGTTTTAAGTGGTATCAAGCATCCCAACTGTTTTTCACAGGAAGTGGATGGATTTCAGTAGCAAAGAACACCTGTATTTTCAAAGTTACAGGAAAATGTTTCCTCCTAGCCGAGTTGTGATTACATTTGTGAATTGCACAGGCTTGGAATTGTGCATAGTGCCTGCATTCTGGATTGGTATGCGTTGGCCATATATTAAAAACAGAATATTTCCCAGCACACATATATACATTTTTTGGTTTCTGAAATCTTACTGGTAAACTCTGTGAGCAAATATTAATTTTCAAAGGTACTAGAAATGAAGGGAAAATTAGGTCTTTTCTCTCAACTATCTAAAAGAACATCCTTTAATCATTAAATTCCCAAGATGTAATTAGTCCAATTCTGCTCTAGATAGGAGCTCATTATAAAGATCCTAGGTGAGTAGTCTCTTTAGCAGAAGCGACCTTTTTGGTTCAGTCTCCAAGCGTTTCCTCAAAATCTGGTATACAGGGTGAATTGCCAGGTAAATAAGTAAATGAGCCTTGAGTTGCCAGAAACCAAGACACACACCCATATGTGCATACAAACACACGTACATGCTCACAGGAACATGTGGGCTCACAGGAACATGTGAGCTCACAGGAACAAGCCAGGAACCCTATAATGAAACAAAGCTGCATTTACCCTCAGGGGAAATAAATATGTATGCCTGCCACAGAATTATTCTCTTAAAAATAATATTGAAATTTATAAGCAGACACTACAGCTCTAATTTATCAACCAAATCACAATTCAAATGGGACAAGAAAAGAGAAACTATAATTTAAAGATCTTTGAGTGTGGTACATGCGTGTGTGTGTGTGTGTGTGTGTGTGGATGTATTGAATTTGAGAGTAATTTATGGAAAGTGCTGCCAGCATGGTATTTCAAATGCTCCACAATTTGAATTTAAACTGCTCAATGGGATCATTAAGATTATTATGCATGTTTTCCAAAGAGTTTGAATTCAAATGACAACTTAAAAAAAAAAAAGATGCCCTTTAAAAACTGAGGAATGTTATTGCACTTATAGAAATTCATGCAGTTTGAAGTAATTTGCCACCTCCCCTTCTCTAAAAGTACCTGATGATAATGTGCTCAAGCGATAGGGGTGTTGGAGAAAGTGCATATTGCAGACACATTCCCTTGACGAATAAAACTGGATTGTAAAGCAGGCCTTATGACAATGAGTTATTTCACTTAGCACAATTGACAGAAAATCCGGAAGGGACATGGATCAGTGTGGCTGGAGCCCAGAGATCTGATGAAGGCAGAGGCTCACTGAGTAGTACATAAAAGGTCCCTTCAAACTCATTAAATGTGCCATTTGGTTCTCTTTCTATGGGTGGGTCTTGAAATATGGAGGTCTACTTTCATTTTGTGCCAGTTAGCCGAGTGAACGATTTACAAAAGAAGTAAATAGAGGGGTGCTTGCCCACTTTTCAAAAAGCAGGCTTTTTGCAATGGATTTTGCAAAGTTATTTTGCAATGGATTTACCATTGTATTCTTTTAAAGGAGCATAGTTCCAAGGATGGGAAATTTACTAGCTCTCAAGGCAGCTTTTTCCTTTGTTGAACTCTCTAAAGGTTACAAAGTTACTTCCTATTTTGATCCGAAGTCTGTTTCCTTACAACATCATCTGTCCACAGAAAAGACAGCTAATACATTTTCCACTTAAAAGTCTTTTAGGTATTTGAAGACAGTTTTCAAGTCCATCTGAATCTTCTCTTGTTCTGGCTAAATTCTACTTCCTCCATCCATTTGTCGTCTATCCTGATACCAAAGCCTTTTAGTATTCTGATCACTTTCTTTTGGATTGTCCAGCATGTCATTATCATTCTTTAGTGTTTAGAATTTCCATTGCCTTAACTGTGGAAACTGACCAAATGGGACATGGAGAACCTCAAGTAACAGGCAAGTAACAATAACAAAGTAACAAGAAGATTCAGAGTTAAGTTACAGGTTCTAAAGTGGAAGGGAAATTTTATAGACTATTTGCAAATTCTAATGGAGTAAAGTAAGGTTACATATTGGATCTTGTTTTTTTCAATCTATTTTAAGCAGAACTGGAATGAGATTTATGACATTTATCACTTCCAATTACATTAAAGTGTATGTTTCAGGGGCACCTGTGTCACAGTTGGTTGAGCATCCGACTCTTGGTTTCAGCTCAGGTCATGACCTTTGGATGGTGAGACTGAGCCCAGGGTCCGGCTCTGCATTCAGGGTGAAGTCAGTTTAGGACTCTCTAAAATAAATAAATGAATCTTTTTTTAAAAAAAGTATATGTTTCATCTCCATCCATGGGTGATTTACTCATATTTTTTTTTGCACATGCAGCACTGGGCACTGTGTTGGTACAGCCGATGTTCCTTAATTGTTGAATTAAGGAACAATAATAATAACTGTATACTGCTTGCCAGTTTGTAAAACATTTCCAATCTAAATTTAAGCTCAGCGTACAGGTTTATTTTGTGCATTTGTTTTTTGGTTTTGTTTTTAGTATGAGGATATCAAGGCCCAGAAGTCCTAGGGGAGTTGCCCAAGAACACAAAGCTGGTCAGAGGGTTCGAATGCAAGGCATTGTGGCTTCAAACTTTTGTCATTTAGACTAGTGCATCACTAAGTCCATTCCTGTCACCTCCTTGGTTTCTGCCTAGATAGGACTAATTTGTAAATGTTTTGGGGGGAGGGAGGGCTTTTGTTCTTGTCAGAGATGTTCAAATTCAAGGACTTGGCAAATTTGAAGGCAATCCTTTGGGTTCTAGGAACTGTAAGAACAGCATTTCCTAGGAGCATTGCAGTCTCTCTATCCAAAAGGAACCTGCAGTGGCATGTAAGAATGGATAGTCGGAGAGCTAGAATTGAGGCAGCAAATGGGGTGTCTTAAGAGGTCCCAGCAGGAGGCTCATTTTTGTATCCAGAAACTGAAGCACAAATGGGAGAAATGAGGCTTTCATGAGGAGAGTGATGTTCCTGAATGAGTCAGCTATAAAGTCAGGGAAAGCCTTCAGGATTAGGGCTCCTTCTCTCCCACCAGTTTCTCCAGCCAGCTGGACACAGTCCTACAGAAGCGCAAACTTATGCTTAGTCTGGAATTTTGGTCAAAAGCCAGTGCTTCTACCTGTTTCTCCCTTGTTGTGAAAAAACCTCCTCCTCACTGCCTCTCAGACCTCACCACAATCACTCTGTACCCTTCCCACTTCACGGTTGCCCCGTGCCTTCTCCTTACATCATTCTGTCTCCGGATCCATTGCCTTATCAAGCAGAGCCCACTGTCCTTTCTAGAAAGCTCCTGAAAATGTGCACATTTGATTAAATGTCCCAATCATAACCTCCCTTTCCAGTAATCCCAATACTGGGCAGCCGATTCCAGTAATGGAAGAGACACTTTCAGCTGTTAGGCAATGGGTTACACTTTTAAAAGTGATTGAGCAATTCTGCCTGCAAGTTGTATGTAAACCCTGTGTCTGGGTGCTGAAAGGGCCTTCTGGACCCAGACTGATAGCACCAGAGAGCTTTTGGGTGAAAGGACGGTTTGAAATGGTCCTGTATGTATTCACTGGGCAAAACTCATGGGAGAGGGACACAGGATTTTCAGTTTCTTCATTATGTAAAATGGCTATAAAAATATGTATAAGGGTTTTGTGAATACCAAACACAAATTTGGGGGCAGTGGCTACTGCCATTCATGGGACAGATTCAGCTCTCAGCAATATGTGCTATGCTAAAAGCTAGGTGGACACTTGAGAGATACCCATAGAGATTGGACATACTGAGAAACAGGAGCCTCTTGCCCCTGGAAGGAAAGGAGCAGAGACAAGAGGACCACGCATCAGAGACGTAGTAGACAGGACTCTTGTCAAGGATGGGAAGGTGGAGGCGAATGACCTATACTGGGTCTTCCAACATTATAGTGGAACACAGGAAAAGAAAGACCTGTTTTTACATGAACCCCCCCCTGACGTACTTATGTTACCTTCTGGAGGGTAGAGTAGTTATTCATGTGCCTTGGATGAAATCTAGTTATACCAGTCACTGCCTTTTACAATTAAAGGGTAGTTGGCTTCATCTGCCATTGCAAGTTCACATCAGGAAATATCATGATGCAAAAATCCAAACTCAGTATCTCATGACATTCAAAACTATTCTTGCTCCTTGGCGCAGTTTCCACTTACCTGCAGGCTGGAAGCCAGTGCACCGAACTCAGCCTTGGAATCAAAGACACGCAGATTTAAATAAACCTAGAACTACTTTCTACTTGCTGACAATTGTCAAGTTTCTTCAGTTCTCTGCTTCTCACTGTAAAAGGAGGCTGATAATACTGAACATGGTGGGACCACCGAGAACATTAAATGAGTTCACGTGGGTTATGTGCCAAATACAGTGCCTGCCTCCTAATAGATGTTTAATCAGTACTAGTTATTATTTCTGATATTCACCCTGAAGACACTGGTCATACCATATCCTCTCTGGCAAAAAGATTATATAAATACACCCTAAAAATTTATATTGTTATATCTTCCCTCAATCCTTTGGTGTTCTCTCGTGTCATGTTCTCCTGGCAATGCAGTAGTCTGGATGAGCCCAGCGAATTGTGTCTTTGCTCACCAAAGCACCTAAATGTTGCTGGGGAAAAGCACACACTAGGCACATTGATAGCAGTGTAAATTGTGACCAACCTTAACCGTACTCACCGCCGATATTCCTACGCTCTGCTCTCAAGAGAATTCTGCCGAGCAGAAAAAGCCAATCCCAATAAGTCACACAGTATGTGATTCCATGCCTATAAAATTCTTGAAATGACATCATAGAAATGCAGAACAGGTGAGTGGTTATCAGGCGTTAGGGTTCGGAGAGGAATCGGGTTAAGGAGGGGTGGGTGCAGATGTGATTCTAAAAGGCAATGGGAGGGACCTGTTCAGGATCTTAGCCAACGTGGTGGACACGTGAATCCACACGTGTGAGGACATTGCCTGGAACCAGATACGAGTGTAGGTGCGTGTGTGAGCGCATGGGCTCTCTCTTCCCATCTCCCTTCCTGCTCACACTGCAGACCCCTGCCCTCTGACTTCTGTGCCCATCTCTCCATTTACACACACTCCTCAGCCTCCCCAGTGGCCTCGGATACGCTGAGGGCTTGTCGGTCCTTATCTGTCTTGAGCCCTCTGCAGCCTGGAAAGCTGTTGACGCTGGCTCTTCGAAACCCTGTCTTCACGTGGTGTCTGTGACACCACACACTCCTGGGTTTTCGACCGACCTCTCAGACTCATAACATCCCACTCTTGTAGCAGATTTTCTTTTCTTCTCTCAACTCCTTAAATTCGGTGAGTTTGTTGTTGTTGTCCTTGTTTAGTTCTGCCCTAATCCCCCTTCTGGTCTCACTTCACACTCTCCTCAGTAGTTTTATCTGCTCCCACGACCACAGCGATCATCTAGGTGCTGAAAACTCTCCAGCCATAATCTGGAGCTGAGATCTCTCAGAGCCCTAGACTATAGATCTGTCAACTGACGAGGTAGTCTTCCTAAATAGGCTTACAGGCCCACAAATTTCAACCCTTTCAAAACAGAACCCACGATTTTCTCTTTTGTCCCCTCCCCTACCTGTGTTTCTCATCAGTGGAGCCACCTGCTTGCCCTACTGGAAGGCGCGGGAGCCCCTTGACTCTCTCCTCTTACATAACACGTACTCGCGACATTCTCATGGAATACTTCGACTTTCTTTCTGTCTACCTTCATGTATATAACAAGTGCCTTCGAAATTCTTCAGTGACTTTTTATCACTTTCACGATGAGGTTCGCCCTCGTCAGACTGGCATATCAAAAGCCTGCGGTTGCACGTATGCACATGCGCGTGTCCACGCAAACACAGACTCATGCACACATTTCCAAAACAGGGAGGATGCTTGCTACCCTTGGGGCTGGGCAATTCCTTTCTCTTCTTGGAATGTTCCACTTTCTCCCTCTATCTCCATCTCCCAGCCAAGCATCCTCCTCCTTCAGGCCTCACTGGGGGGCTGCAAGAGCCTCGTCTGCTTTACCCCTTTCCCGCCATATAGAAGATGGTATCTAAGGTACCCCTTGATTTCTCATGTACCCCCATGAGCTCCATGGGGTGGTATCTTCTTCCTCACTGCATCCTCTGGTAAGCACTCCATCTGTCTCTTGACAGATTGTTACTGCACAGAACAAGGATGAGGTCACGGCCCAGCCAGCGGGGGGTGTGAGCTCTGCAGGGCCGGCTGTGGGGTAAAGATCCCGCCAGGGATAAGGCTCCCGGTTCCTGAGACCCTGCCGCACAGCCCCGACTGCCAGACCTTTTAGTCACTTCCTCTGCGCCTTGCCAGCACTCTCTTCGATTGTCTTTCAAGTTCCCTCTCCATTGTATGGACCAGAGTGACTCAGGGTCTGACCAGTGCTGACTGTAAGTGTTGCGTCACCTGCTCTGGGAGCCCGTCCCCGGCTGCCGCTCCGCTGGCCAGCCCCTGGCAGGAGGAGTGTGTGAGGCCTCCCGCTCTAGGCCTCTGGTCCCTCTAGACTCGGTTGTTTATGTCATAGCTAATGCCCCATGCCTGGCTTAGTACAGAGCCCATGGAGCTGGCAGCCAGGAAAGCTAGCTCCCACCCCACCCCACCCCTACCCCCACCCCCAACCCCACCCCCACCCCCACCCCCACCCCTACCCCTGCTCTGCCTCTGCCTAGGGTCCTCCCTGGAGCACCTGACCGGGCCACAAAGACATACTCAGGATCCCTTTTTAGAGGGTGTTTGTGTTTTATGGCGATAAGCCTCTGTCTCATTTTGACCTGCTGTATGGACAGGTTATATATGCACAATGATTAGAAACACTCCAGAGGAGACATCCTTATAAAATCCAAGAATTCTGTCCCTGCTGGGCTTTATAGTTCTGGATATGGTTCCACAGCCATCGTCCCACTGAATCCTGACACATTTGGAAACTGAGCCCCAGTGACTTGTTCTACATGAACAAAAGTAATAGGTACTAGAAGCCAGTCTTTTTGCGTATGCATAAAGATTTCATAAAAATTGATCTAAAGACACCATCCATTAGACAAAAAGAGTGAAGACATCAACAGGTGATTTGTAGAGAGAGTAACAACAGCCCATAAAACTGACAAGAGGTTCAATCTTATTGAAAGAATGGCGGTTTAAAATACCATTTTCGGGGCACCCGGGTGGCTCAGTGGGTTAAAGCCTCTGCCTTCGGCTCAGGTCATGATCTCAGGGTCCTGGGATCAAGCCCCGCATCAGGCTCTCTGCTCAGCAGGGAGCCTGCTTCCCCCTCTCTCTCTGCCTGCTTCTCTGCCTACTTGTAATCTCTGTCAAATAAATAAATAAAATCTTTAAAAAAAATTAAAATAAAATAAAATGCCACTTTCCCCTTATCCGAATGGCCACGATTTATAAGTTTGACGCTTAGTTTTGGCCAAGATGTGGGGAAACGTGTACTTTCCTGTGCTTTGGATTGGAGTACAAGTTCATACAACATTTTGGAAACAAACTTTAGTGTTATCTCTCAAAATTTTAATTATACATTGATTTTGACACTCTAACTTCAAACAGTAATATGTCATTTGATATATTTGTACAAGAGCAGGGCAATAGCTTTTTAAGAATACACATAGTGTCATTGTTTGTAATAGTGTAATGAGACCTAGGTAAATAAAATAAATATGGCAAATTCATACGATAACTTGGAAGCTATTAAAAAACAAGGTAAATCTATAGGTACTCCAAAAGACACCCAAGAAAAACTAGTTGAAGAAAAAATAAGGTACAGAGTGGTACATGAAATCCCTTCCGTGTGTAAAGAAAAACTTTAAAATTGGGTGTTTATATGTGAATGCATGTGTGCATACATACACACTCGCACACATATACAAGCAGAGAAAAATCATAGTATAGTCAAGTTTGGCGTGGTTACCTCTAGGGAGGAGTTTTACTTTTCACTTTCTATCTTGCTGTGACAATTAAAATTTGATTTTCTTTTTTTTTTTTTTGACAATTACAATTTTGAAGGAATATACCTATGAAAATTTGAAAAGTGAACATCCATCTTAGATGTTTTTCTTATTCCCTGAGCTATGGTGTAGTTTACTGGTTTGCCCAAGTCCACTGACCCAAATAAAAAAACTTTCAAGAAAAAAAAAAAAAAGAAAAACAACACTTCAGAAGCCTTAGGTTTATGACTTTTAAAGTAAAAAATAATAATCCCACTCTGTAAATCAGAATTCCCACCACCAGCCTCAAAGCATAATAGCAAGCAGATGACTAATCTTTGGCATTTCTTGCACCCATGATGAGTCAGCAGTCACGGAATGTAGGCCTCGGTGCAGAAGGGCCCCAGGAGGGCCCCTCCCCGCCCCCCCCCCCACCCCGCGCCGTTACTCCTTAAGGATAGCCTCATTCTGCAGAAGGAGAGAGAAATGAGTGCCCCTCCAGTCTTTGTTCCTTCCAGCTACTTTGGCATCTAGGTGCGTGCACCTGACTCCAAATCCAAAATATCTTCCTCAAGGAAGGATGAATGATCTTTCTGAAAATCAAAGCTCATCACGTTGCTCTCCTATTTAAAATACTTCAAAGGGTTCCTCTTCCAAAGCTTTCTTAACCTATTTTAATGTGCCCTTGTTTACGTGACCTTTTGTCACTGGCCCAGAGCCGGTGATGCCTGTGCAGCCTGAATGAGTTTCTGAGACCCGGTGGCTGAGATAAGACAGACCTTTTGTGTCCCTCCAGCCTGGCCTCTCACTCTGTGCTCTGATCCCACTGAGCTACTCTCCATTTCCCAGTGACACCATGGCCGACCCAGTGCTCTTTGCGCATAATCTTTCTCTCCCTAGAATGCTCTTTCCTGGACTTTTGCCTGCCCAGCAATCCCTCCCTTCAGGTGTCGGCTGACCTTTCCCTTCCTCGTGGAGAGTGCTTGGCTTCTGGAGACGGCCCCGTGGATCTGGCCAGCTCCTAGCACTCCGTGCGTCCCCTTCACAGC
>JAPYYJ010001626.1:0-13929 GCA_028533885.1 Nasua narica | reverse complement strand
GCTCATCACCTAACAGGAAGAAGAATGTATTGTTATGTATACATTTCTCTTCTCCTAATCACTTAATTAACTACCACTGAAAATATACTGGTCTGATATGTACATCCCCATGATAAGTGGGTAACATCCTTTTAGTTCTTCAGTCATGACTTAAACTATATGCAAATCATTTCTTACAAACATAGTTATTTTTACTATTGTGGACAATCGCAGTCATAGATGTAGGTATGACCACATATGTCTCACTAAGAGATTTGCAGAGTAAGGAGAAATTTTTGAAACTGCCATGCAATTTCAGGATATTCCATTATACGTGTGTTTTTCTTACGAAGTCCTCAAGAGTTTCCTTTTCCTGTCTGCAGTTTCTGCATCTTGGCAATGCAGTAATTCAAAATAAAAGAGTCCTTTTCATGGAAGGTCAGCATGTCTTCTGCAGAGGAGCATTGTACCAACCCTATCTGCAGTTCTCTGCATTAATAAGAAATTTTATCTGGCAAGTGAGTCATCCAACGGATACTCCTGGTAAGCAGATAAACTTAACCCTTGTCCCGGGGCCTATAAAAGCACACCGCTCCTCTGGCAGGGACGGATTAGGCTGCCACCGCCGCTGAGGCAGTAAGCTTTTTATATCCATAGCAACAGCTCCCGAGTCACTTCAAAGCACTGGGTGTATCTATTTTCTCTTGTTACACAGCACTATAAAAAAGATTGCTGGTCTCTAAGAAGGAGGAAAAACAGAGATGTGAATTTCTCTTTTGAAGGCTTCTCTGAAATGATGTAGGAAACAGCCTGCTGGTTCACTCAATGCCCAGAATACGTTCCTTCTCCTTCCTTTCTTGTCTGATACTTAACTTGCACAGCATTTGTTCCAGAACCTGAATATGTAAGTAGTGACTCTGGCACTGGACAAGAAAACAATGCTGGTTACACACTTAAAAACAAGAGGTGTTTTGTGAAGACATATTTAAGTATAGCTGAATATGTCTACAGGTACACATGTGTTACTTTCTAGAAATTCATAAAAATTATTAATTCAACAACATTGCTTTGAGGTAGAGAGGACAGGCCAGAAGGTAGAGAAAGCTGTCCAATAAGTCCTACAAGGCCTTAGCTATCCAGCAGATGTTGGAATTGAATGGTACTGCTTTCAGTATTACTTCAAGGAAGCTGGCAAGATTTATTCTTGTCAAGTTCACAATGTTAATGGCTTATGAGACAATCTCTATGTTTTTTTTCATTTTTTAGCTCTCAACTTTTGCGAGTAACTTAGAACTTAGAAAAAGCAGCAAGATCTAGAAGTAAAATACCAATTAATAAAATGTAAAGAAGGCATTACATGTATCATTTTTTAATATACACAACACCTATGTCCTCCCCTCCCCTTAAAATGAAGAGAAAAACCAAAAGTATAAATGACTGAATAATAGCTCCATGTACTCCCAAAGCCAAAAAATTTTCAATTATAATGGGACAAGAGCTGGAGCAGTAGAATAAGCCTCATTAGAGTAGATTACTTAATATAATTCACCAACATTTGATAACAAAGGCTTGCTTAAAAAGGATTCTTCCATATCCATTCATGCATTCAGTAAATATCTATGGAGTGCCCACTGTGTGCCAGATGTTGTCACAGGTCCTGGGAATGTGGCAGAGGATGAACATGTACAATTACCTGCCCACATGATATTTACATTTCTGTGAGTGGAGATGTAACAGAAACTTCCTAAATATACAGTATGTCAGGTGGTAACAGTTGTGATGGAGAAGGCCCAGCAGACAAGGGGATGAGGACTGAGTCGAGGAACAGGAGAGGAGGCAGGGTGAGGGGTGTTATTTAAAAAGGGAAGTCACAGAAGGCCTCATGGATTTGAGCTGTGATTTCCTTAGAAAAACAATTATATTATCCCATTTTCTCCAATGAAAAGTTAAAGGGTAAAACAGAACGGTTCTATATAAACAATTTACTAAAAAAAAGTTGACTCTCTTCTGTAGAGGCATGTTACAGCATTTACTATAGTCTGAGTTCTGGGGTTATAGGTACATCTGTGTCCTCTATTAGACTGAAGGGTCGGGGCCATGAGCTTAGTCACGTAACCAAACATAGCGGCCGAGCCAGATACTGTGCCAAAGTTTGTTAAAGTGATTGGAAGAAGATCCTCAGTAGCTTTGACAGTATGTCTAAAGGGAGCAATTCTGCTGTTGCAACTCTAAACTCTAAATACATCCCTCAGTGAGTATACGGCACACAACGGCTATCACGGGATTAGGGGAGTCAGAGCACATGTCCCATTTTCTTGCTGCACCAAGGCAAGATGCAAACAATGGTTAGCTGGGTTGTGCAACTCACCTCCCTACTGGATTCCATTACTCTTACCAGTTTCCTGGGAATGAGGAAAGTTGAAGGCATCTCCTGAGAAACATTTCAATATGTCAGGAGTCCTCCATTTATTTCAAGTTTCTAATTTTAAGATAATTCTTGTGAAATCAGAATATGTCCAAAACAATGCTATGGTGAATCCATGAACCTGGGATATAAACTCTAACTTGTTTAAGAGATTTTAAAAACACTGTCTAATTCTAAAACCATATGAATCTATGAAATTTACTGTAATATCAAAAGAGCACAATATATTTATATTGTATTTTGTGAAATACATAAAATGTAATCTTATAAAATAAATATAATTAAGATAATTACATATAAATTATCTTCTATAATTAACAAAATACAATATATTATATAAATATGTAAATACATTATACAAAATATGTTGCAGATCACAAGACCTAAAATATACAATATATGACTATTAATACTACAGCTGTTATATTTTTATTAAAGATTGTATATGTGGAAGGCAATGAAGTGCTTTGCCTCATAACCTGCTGGTGTAAGTAGATTAGTGCTCTGATTTTGCAGAAAGACCACTCTCTTACACCATCCACAAAAATAAATTCAAAACAGATTAAAGACCTATGACACAGGAAGTCATCAAAATCCTAGAGGAGAACACAGGCAGCAACCTCTTTGACCTCAGCCATACCAACTTCTTACTAGATACATGATAGGAGACAAGTAAAACAAAAGCGAAAATGAACTATTGGGACTTCATCAAGATAAAAAGCCACTACACAGTGAAGAAAGTAATCAACAAAACTAAAACTCAAGCTACAGAAGGGGAGAATATATTTGCAAATGACATATGTGATAAAGGATTAGTACCTACAATATACGAAGAACTTAAACTCAACACTCAAAAAACAAGTACTCCAGTTAAGAAATGGGCAAAAGAAATGAATACACATTTTTCCAAAGAAGACATAGAAATGGCTAACAGACACATGAAAAGATACTCAACATAACTCATCGTCAGGGAAATACAGATCAAAACTACAATGAGATACCACCTCATGCCTGTCAGAATGGCTAAAATTAGTAAGTCAGGAAACAATAGATGTTGGTGAGTATGTGGAGAAAGAAGCAGCCTCTTACACGGTTGGTGGGAAGGCAAACTGGTGCAGCCCCTTTGAAAAACAGTATGGAGATTCCTCAAAAAGTTAAAAATAGAACTACCCTATGATCCAGCAAGGTGCTACTAGGTATTTACCCAAAGGATATAAAAATACAGATTCAAAGGGGGCACATTCACCTCAATGTTTCTAATGTTTATAGCAACATTATCAACAATAGCAGAACTATGGAGAGAGCCCAAATGTCCATCAGCTGATGAATGGAAAAAGAAGGAGGTGTGTGTGTGTGTGTGTGTGTGTGTGTACATACAATGAAATTTTACTCAGCCGTCAAAGAATAAAATTTTGCCATTTGCAACAACATGGGTGGAGCTAGAGTATATTATGCTAAGTGAAATAAGTTGGAAAAAGACAAATACCTTATGAGTGAACTCATGTACAATTTAAGAAACGAAAGAGATGAATATAAAGGAAGGAAGTAAAAAAAAAAAAAAGATAGTGAAGGAGGCAAACCATAAAAGACTCTTCTTAACTACAGGAAACAAACTGAGGATTGTTGGAGGGGAGGTGGGCTTGGGGGAGAGGGGAGTTAAATAGATGATGGGCATCAAGGAGAGCGTTTGGTACAATGAGCACTGGGTGTTTTATTTACGTGATGAATCATTAAATTTTATACCTGAAACTAATAACATACTATATGTTAACTAACTAGAATTTAAAGAAAAACTTGAACAAAAAAACCCCCAATGCATTGAAAACTTTTTTAATAATAAACATATTTACTATCACAATTGGTAGAAACAACAAGGATGATAAATCATTTAGATGATAAATCATCTAAACACATGTTGCAGGAGAACATGATATCAAGAGTGCTAATAAGACGATCTCTTCCAAGAAGAACTGAGTTAAGGTTTGCCGTGATGGCCTCTGGAATCTGTATTAATGTTACCAAAAGTATATTTATTTATTGAATAAATAACTACGGGGCAATAAAAGATTTTGGGCAGATATGCAGTTAATACGTAAGATAGGAGTTTTAGTAAGAGAACAGAGTGAATGACGTTAAATAGAAGGTAATAAAATAACCCAAGTGAGAAATGATGAAGGCCTGAAATAACCTAGTAGCAGTGAGCCTGGAAAGAAGAAAGTGGCACCAGAGATACCTACAGAATTAAAGGAGCTGGGACCAACTGGTAAGAGATGGTATAGAAAAACAGAAGGTACTCTTGGGTTTCTGCCAGGCGGCTGGATGTGCAGGGGCCAGTGCCGGGGACAGAAAGTAAAGAAATTGGATTCTGTGAAAAAGATGAAGAATTTTCTTTTAGATGCTGAGATGAAATTCTTCTGGCTTTCCGGTCGAAGTCACAAATGGGCTTGGAGGAGTCGTGGATGAGATGTATAAATGAGGAAGGTAGTAGCAGGAAGTGTGACAGAATATCCCTCTAGGAAGGGCCAGGGGCAAGCGAAGGTGGTGACGGAGACCAAGGAAAAGAGGCAGGACAGGAACGAGCAGGGTTCCTCCTTCGGGAGCCCTCTGAAAAACCTCTATCAAGTGCCAGTTCTCTTTGATTAAATCCTACCATTCTCTGATTTCTTGGGAAACCAGGCAGTTTGAGGCCCTGAGCTATTATCACAGTTTAGGAATTATCAAGTTTCCAACTAAGATTTTCAAACAGGTATAGTTTTCACATGAGACAGTTGCCAAAATATGCAACAATTTGAGACTTTTTGAGGAAACACTTTATAGGTTAAAGAGTTCATAGGAAGGTATTTGGATTTGCCTACGCGCTAAGAAGTACTTGCCTTTTTATTCTGTAACACTGAGTCATGTCACAAAAAGGTCACACCACCTGATTGTCAGAGTATGTTGGAAACAGTGAGCATCTTTTCATTCAAGTAAGCTTCTTATTTGGGGGTAATTCCAGAGGTAGTGGAAAGTCACCCAGATAGTATGAGGATTGTACCCTCCATCCAGGCTCGGCCAGTGCTAACAATACACACCCGAACCGTTAGAGGATTTCTTCTCCTTCGGTCACGCCTCTTCGAGGAATGAAGAGGGACACCAGGATGAGTGGTGGGTGGCCGAGCAAGGTTTACTGAACCACAGGGAAGCGACAGTACAAAGCTCTTGAAGAGGGAGGGGACCCGAGAGGGTTGCCACAGGAGGTTCTAAGTCTAGGGGGTTTTATGGGTTTGTTAGCCGGCTTTTCCCTGTGCCTGTCATCCAACCAGGTTTTTGTCCCCTACCTATCACATGGGAAAGGGTGGAGGGCTCCTCCCTGGGTGCTGTGAAATCCTTTGAAGAGTGGTTTCCTCTTAGGGTGGGGGCCCCTAGTCCCTGACTACCTGCCTTCCAACTAACCTTCATGAAGACTACCAGTAACTAACCTCCAGGCTTTTCTCGCATTTTGCCAGTTTTCCACTAATGCCCTTTTCCAGTTTAGAGACAACTCAGAACGCCACACTGCATTTAGTTTTCATGTCTCTTTCATCTCCTCTGGTCTGTGGCAGTTTTTCGATCTGTCAGGACCCTGAAAATACTGGTCAGGTATTCAGGAGGATATTCAATTTGACTTTCTCTGATTTCTTTTCAAAGATGAAACTGGGATTACGGGTTTTAGGGAAGAACTTCGCAAGTGTCCTTAGCACCCTTGATGTTATCGAGAGAGGCATGTGTTATCAGCACTTTTCACTGACATTGTTTGATTACTTGATTAAGGTGATATCTGCCAAGTATCTCTACTGCGAAGTTAGTTGTCATCCCTTTCCAGAATACACGTGGACACACACAACAGGTGTATTAAATTCTACTTTAGAGGAGGCTGGAATCTTGCGAAGACAGGGGTCCACCAGGGTAGACTGTACTGAGGACACCAGAGACCCTTGGAAGATACTTCTCAGAGCACTATCACGGTTCCTCCTACAACCCTGTGAGTCAGAGCTCATTATAGTGATAGGAGAAATTATTCCAATCAGATATAGTCTTAAATTTCCTTTGCAAGTGAGGAGACAACAGATATTTAGTATGGACCTAAAACAAAGCCATTAGCCCATTATAAAACAGTAATGTACACCTAACCCAATACTGATAATTAGTGGATATAAATAAATATTCTAAAACTCATAGCATTTTCAGATGTCTAAACATAATTTATCTATCTGAGAAATACCATGTAGGAATTAAATAGAAAGACTATCTAATATTCCTCACCTAATCTCAATAGTCAAGAACTCCAATTCAGACATAAATGCATAGAAACTATTCTAATACATACAAGTCACAATCCAGTATTTGCTCAGGCTATTAAAATAATTTTTAAAAACTTAATATGTAATAATCCCATAGTCTTTATATAGTATTTAATTATAATTATTAATATTTGTGTGTATAAAATTCAGGCATTTGCTCTTATTCATATAATACTTTTTCAGCATTCTACATTATTTGATTGAAAAATTGATTAAAAAATAATATGGTACAAGGGGGATAAAATGTATTAAAGTTTCAGCAAATAAAACTACTATGCACTGAAATCTATAAAACCAACAGTGTGCAATTAATGACAACTTTTCTGCCTAAATGTAAATCTGTGCTTAAAACCTCAGACTAGCCTCAGTGGGGAATGCCCTTCCCGAGAGGCAGCAGGTGACCGGAGCGGAACCCCGACCCCTGTGCGCACGGGTTTCCACCAGCCC
This sequence comes from Nasua narica, assembly GCA_028533885.1. Lineage (NCBI taxonomy): Eukaryota > Metazoa > Chordata > Mammalia > Carnivora > Procyonidae > Nasua > Nasua narica. The sequence goes on along the minus strand of JAPYYJ010001626.1, from coordinate 6,759 downwards.
ACAAGCGACAGCATGGCAGCCATCCCCTCCAGTGGCATGCTCCTGGCCACCCATGACTATTATCGACGCCGCCTGGGCTCCACTTCCAGTAACAGCTCCTGCAGAAGTGCGCAGTATGCTGGGGAAGCCACCCCTCACCCCCCAGGTCTCCCCAAGGCCAACCAGGGTCCCTGGTGGGCAAGCTTCTTTAGGAAGTCCAGTCTCCCATTCATGGCTACAGTGTTCGAGACCCCAGAACACTCGGAATCTCCTCAGGCTCCTGTGGCACGATCACCTGTGACTCGGCTCTGGAAGCTGTGAGGAAGCAGCCTGATGGCCGGCTGGCAAAGCCAACATGGACAGCCATCCTGAGTGGCCACCGCCAGGCTTTGGGAGGCACTGGGCCCGTAAGAGCCCCTCCCCTCCTCTGCCCTCCCTTCCCTACCCTCCCTGTAGACTAGACAGGCTGCCCTGAGCAGAAGCAGTTGGGTTCTTTTATATCAAAATAGCAAAACACCAAAAAGGAACTTGAGAGAATCCTACTCTTTACCATCCAAGCCACAAGGAAACCTTCTTCACACCCTGGAACTGTATGCCTTGCACCATTTGGAAAATAAACCCCAAGCAGCCAGTAAAAAATAGATAAATAGATAAATAAATAATAGTAAAATAAAATATAAAATCTGAGAGACTGAAATAGTGAATTCTGTCGTCATATAATAGTAGGAAATACTCCAAACTGTCTTTTAGGAGGCCTGTTATTCTCAGGGCCTTATAATCTAGACTTGTTTCTGCTTCTTCCTAAACAACATGCATCTTACATTTTTGGGAAGTTGGAGCAATAGCTTTTAATGTTTTCCACTGAATTCAAAGATTTAGATCTCAAGTATGCATCATGACATCAGAAAATGTATGTGCTCTCTGAAGATGCAGTCATATCAGATGGCATTCTGATAATGTATTATTCATGACTCAGTTACAGATAAATTAATGTGGTAACATGAAAGCAAAGCATTAAAAAGTCACACCTATCAGTGAACCCTTTTGCAAAAGAATAAAAGTTGAGGGTGAGCAGGTTTAAAACAGATAAGTGCATGAACAATCAATCTTGTAACACTGAAAAATTAAAATAAACATATTTGGGGAGAAAAAAGTCTTCTCTGTTCTGGGGAGACATTTTTTTTTTTTTACAAAAAAATAAAATAAAACAGATAAGTAAATAATTAAATGTAGTGATTTAGGGAAATTTTTAAAAATTAATTGCCTATTCTGGATAGTAAGCTTCTTTAGGGTAAGGACAGACTAATTCAAATTCCATAAAGTTCTAAGATCTTACATGGTATAGTTTCTTAACATATTAAATATTACTTTATCTTATAATTAAATTTTTAAATATATGTTAGTAAGAGACACTTGGATGACAAATTCCAATGTCATATTGTGACATAAAATCCAAAGTATTTATAATTTATGATTAGTAGAAAAATAGAATTGTATGATAATTTGATAGGACTTACGAGGTGGAGAAGTAGAAAAGATCTTTCTATATAGTTTATGTGCATTTTATTTATTTATTTATTAGTTTATGTGCATTTTAAATAGAAATTTTGAATAGCCCTTAGCTCATGATGATCTCACTTGGGGGGTAGGAGCATCTTTTATTATTTTCCTTGCTAATCTTTCTAATTTTGCTTTTCTCTTGCTAGGACATTAAATCAAATGAAACGCTGTACCTCCAGGTTAAATGTAAAGTCTAGAGGAAGCTCACAGACACTCTATTTCATCAGATTTCCTGTAAGGGTAAGGTCATACTAATGAACCACATGATTTTCATTGTGCGTCATGGAGCCTTCAGTTTATCCAACAAATGCTTTTTAAAACACCAGACTAATCACACAAAACTCTTCAAACTCCCTGCCATGGGTTCACGGAAGAGCTATCGATCCTCCAAGTACCAAGTATCTATCCTGGAACGCTCTTCTTCCCTCTGCCATCCAACCCCTGTATATGATGTCTCCGCCTTCTCTACGAAGCCTTTCCCCTGCCTGTGTTGTGTTCAACTCTCCTGTGCATTCCCATAGTGCACAACACAGACTCAACAGTCACAAAGCACCTCTTACACACAAGGTGCTGCTGTTCAGGCGTGAAGAAGACAGATCTGTCCCAGCTTTGTGGGCTGTATGGTCAGGCTGGGAAGAGAGGCTTCCAGCAAACAATTAGAAATAGCCAACACGATTACTGGAAGTGTTCACAGTGCCCTGAAGGAGAACAAAGGGGGTACAGACACATAATGTGGCAGAAATCAACCTGGAGGGATGAAGAAGAGAAGGCCTCCTTAACGACCTCACCTATTTTGCCATTGTGGGATAGGCGAAGAGAAGGAAAAATCAGAAAAATATTCAAATGATGTGCAAAAAAAATCTAGGCAGAGGAGACAACATCTTAAGCAGAGGAGGAGAGAGACTAGGTTATATTTTCTTAACAAAGAAAAAGTAGTGCAAGACGAAACTGGAGAATTTGCTGGGCCTAAATCAGGCCAGGGGCCTGAGGCAGCCGTGGAAGTGCACTGCTCCTCTTGCCACTAGAAAGAACTCGCTAGGGCTGTGAGGGGGCAGTGGCTGTCGTGGCCCAGTGGCAATTCCAGGACGCAGCACAGTGAGCCATCAAAGCCATACCCTTCCCTGAGAGCTTCCAGCCGGTGACTAAGTGACTAACCGAACGGGAGTAGGAGGGTCTGGTCCTTTCTACTCAAAGCACGATTGCTCTAACAGGTCTTGATTCCATCCTCCCTACTGGATCAGCCAAGACCTTACAGACTGGTTTTGCAGAGGATATATGCACCTGACACCCGATTCCTCTCTTCCCTCAGTTTGAGGCTCTCTCTGAATTTCAGCGCTGAGTTTGAGATACGATTATTTTCAGACTTAATGACCAAATATTGATTTACAGATACTAACAACTTGACATATATAATTGCATTTCCAGCTTTCAATAATTTCAGTGTTGATGCTGGGAAAACTTAAACACCAGTTGTGAAGAATTTATTATTTCTTTTCTAAGAAACTCAAAGTCAGCTATGTCTGGATGAAGCAGATAACTCTCAATGGGCTGTGTTCTGTTTTCATTAAACAAATACTTAATTATAGCAATTTACGCTGGAAATACACCATACATTCGGTATTGTTCAGGATACAAGAGAGATGGGAAATGTTCGATTACTTTTGTTCAGTTTGTACAACGTGCTACTTGTCAATTAGGATAATTAACGAGACTTGTCTTCAAAGACAGAAAAAGATCTACTACCTCAACTTAGTAAATACATGCCAAAAGCAATCTTTGAAAAACTTCTGTGAGGAAGTAAGTTCTTCTTAGGGCTCCCCCTCCAACACCTCCGCTGTCCTGCCACATGCGCATCATTCTGCAGGAGACACGCGGATGGATCCCAATCCCGGCGCCAGTCCGAGACAATCAGGTTACTCTCATCCTCTCTTGCCAAAACCAAGAGTGGCCTAATGGAGAGATCTCAGGACGGAAGTTTGATGATGATGGGAAGTGATGTCCCTGCTCCTTTAAACCCCCGAGATGTGAAGGGGAAAATAGTTGCTACAGGTGGCCACTGAAGTCAGTCAGGGAAATCAGACTAGAGATAGAGACAAAGCCCACCAAGCGGGGCGAAGACAACCAAGGAAACAGACAAGACATCTGACTGAGTCGTATCTGAAGACTACCTTATCTCATCTGACGAGTGAGACCAGTTTGAAACGCACTTCCTATTACTTGTACTATCCAAAGTGTTTTAATGTACAACGATGTTTTGCTACTTTTCCTAGTTTAAAATTACACATCTGATCGTGCACCCCAGCCTACCCTTCTGCCTCTGCCAGGAAAAGAATGGTCAATTGCCATTCAAAGCTTCAGGCTTAATTTTGTTCGTCTTCACTACAGATTGGCTTAAAAAAATATTTTGCACATCATTTCAGGTACCAAAAACAAAATTGTAAAATATAAAGTAAACTTGCGTATTAGCTAACTAATGTTATTAAATGCTTGGATGCTAGGTGAGAATCATTATGGAATACCTTAGAGTCCACAAACGCAATGCAGCAGACTCTTCTCTGATTTAAAGTTGATCATATTTTGTTAATGTAATGATGTACTGGTGTTTGTAACGATGTTTGTAGTGATGGAGTTTGTGATGATGACTCATGGGCCAACTATAGGCCGCGTTTGTTTGTTTTGCCCTCACAATATTTAAACACACATATAAAAAGAAAAACACACATAGGTCTTCATGGAAATGATGAATGAGAGATGAAAAGTTGCTACTCATTTTAGGTCAAGAATGAGCTGCCAGTTTCAATTACTTTATATAAGGTCCACTTTACCCATTTTGTGACTTCACCACTATAAGGTATTTGAATCTTTGACCTCTGATTTAAGGGCACACATAATATTATGGCAGCTAAATACAGATTTATTCAATATACAGGAAAAACCTGACAGCCAAAACATTGGCACAAGAGTAACCACTTCAGAGGAGTAAAAACTTTAAACAGGATCTTTCACGTCCTTGGTACTAAGACTCTTAACCACCAAAAAGGTGTATATCTTACCTGCAGATGTTTTTCTTCTATCTTTTTTTGGAGCAATTCAAGACACTTGGTGAAGTCAGTATGGTCTTGGTCAGGTGTTGAAATAATCTCACATCCCTATGTGTTTAAAGTAAGAGAAAAGGTAAAAATACATAATGATGGCAGCCTTATGATGAACGAGATCAAACACTACAGAATTAAAGATAAGGTATCAATAGATACAGCCTATCATGCCTGTATTATACCCCAATCATTAGTATCATTATCTTTTTCATTTCACATAACATGACATCTCAGAAATGGTGTTAGAATATCGCAATAATGATCTGATTATGACAATCATTTTATTCAATAAAGGTGCAGATTTATACTACATTAATGATCTTTAAGAATCACTGCTGTGATGACATTAGAGGTTAACAAAGGACTCTGGTACAAGTATTATAAAATACATTCAGAGTAAAACTACCTGAAGTTAAAATGAAGCTATTTCTTAAAAAAGTCTGAATTTAAGCAGACCTCCTAAGTTTACTTATATGAATGGAAAAACTCAATATGGAACTAATGATAAAACTATATTTTAAGTAAAATCAACTCAGCTCTTGTATAAAATCCTTTACAGCACCTTTCTTACTCAAAGTAAAAAGAAGCATGAAGAACTATACCTGCATAAACATGTCTCTTGGATTACATTTTAGACATAATGAAGTGAATTTATATGGTCTTTACCTCTTCTATACTAAGATACCTTAGCAGGTGCAAAATCAGGAATATATTTATGACTATGCAGCCACAACATTGCCAGCTTGTTGGCACTTCTGGACTTAGACAGCTAGAGAAACAGTATTTCTGAAATGACACCTTTTCCTACACTGTCTTGCAAAGGCCAAGGCGTGTAAAACCAGAACTCGACCGACGGGACCTGAGACTTCTTAATTCCCAAATGTAACAATTCGTGGTCTCTCATAAACAGCTGAGTAAGGGGAAGTTAAATATAATCCGGTATATAAAGTTGCCATTCAAAGAGTTTTCAAGGATACAAAGCACCCATACTGCCTCCTAAATTATTCTAAGAACTGTTCTCAGTAGATTTAACGGTTCTTCTTTAACTTCAAGGTCTCTGTAAATGTGTCAAGCTCAACCCGGGCTTCATTCATTTATGACTACTGTCCTACAAGGTAGTGACCAATGAAAAAGTTAATTTCTCATCATTCAGAAATACACTATCCCCTAAAAGATATATGTCATTTTTACAAAATCGTTGACAAGTACTTTTCTGACCCTAAAAAGAACACTGAAATTTACTATAATCACCAAGCAAGGGCATAAAGAAGTTGACTCGTCTCAGGTTAACACACTTAGAAGAAAGACATAAGCATATGCCAGAACCTGCAAGGAAATTATCAGGGCTAAGGAGATTAGATTGTCACCAAACAAACAAACAAACAAAAATCATTATACTGAAAGTTCCCTGAAGACAGGAATTATGTTTCATGCATTACTATTTCTAGCACATGGCACCAGTTTGCTGCATGGTAAGTATTCAATAAATGTTTAACTGATATTCTTGAGGAATAAAAACATGCTGGCAAAGGGGTAGGAGAGCATGGTATCTTACTGCTAAATACTGCATTTTAACAATGGGAAATCACTTTTGTCTTTTTAGGCTGACAATATAAATAACCAGTCCAGCAAAATGAAACAAAATGAAAAAGGCAAATAGAAACAGCAATACAACACATGATTAACAGACCATTGTTTACGTTCACAGTTATCTTCACAGAATCAACACAGACCCACAGGAAAAAATTATAGTGAATGAGAACCCAAGAAATAATCTAGTCTCACTATAATGTTTTGTAGATTAATAAAATTAAAACGAGAGATTTAATTGATTTGCTAAACCCTGGACAGGTGGGTGCGACACGGTCACATCTAGAAATCCTACTAGTTTACTCTTATGACATGGAAATAGATACCTAGATACCTGATACAAAAAGGTCAGATAACATCTCCAGAGTTGACAACGTAAGAATGGTATCACGAGCTCTTCCAAAACATATGAGCAAGGCTTTCCCTCATTAATTTAAGACAGACACACAGAAGAGTGTAAATCAGGACATAGGGACAGATTACCAGAACTGAAAAATGCAGACTGTACCTAAACCAAGAACTTCTAGAAACTCTG
>JAPYYJ010001625.1:0-13932 GCA_028533885.1 Nasua narica | reverse complement strand
AGAATTTGAGAGGCAGGGCAGGGGGTTATGGGGGGGTGGGGATGAGAAATGAAACAAGATGGGATGGGGAAGGAGACAAACCATAAGAGACTCCTAAACTCACGAAACAAAGTAAGGGTTGCTGGGAGGTGGGGGGAGGTAGGGTTATGGACATTGGGGAGGGTATGTGCTATGGCAAATGCTGTGAAATGTGTAAGCCTGATGATTCACAGACATGTACCCTTGGGGAAATAATACATTAAATGTTAATAAAAAATTAAAAAATAAATAAATAAAAATAAAAAAAGAAATCGCTGAAAATAAATAAATAAAAATAAAATGTGGAGTGTAGCTTGGTTGATACTGGAATGAGCTTACATGGATTGAGCTTTTACCCATGATTTTCTGTTAATCTCTAAGCTTATCACAATCACCAGTTTGTATTTATTAAACTTTCATGGTATGCAAGTTCTATCCTTGGGATTAACTGAGAACACACTGAGAAAGCCACAGCTCCACTATCTGAGTACTTTCTAAATGATGCATACACAGTCAAGTAGAAAAAAAAACACTCCTTTTTAATTAGAAATATTATACTATGATAATTGAAGCCATCTTATAAGTTTCAACATTTGATATAAAATATTCAGTTATTTGTTTAATCCTTTTCCAATATAAATACATTCTAACATTTATTGAGTCCTTCAAATATGTAAACCAGAATGCTAAGAGAATTGTTAAGAGTATTTGTATGAGTTAAATACTATTGTTACCCTCATTTTGCAACTAAGGCTAACAAAATTTCTCAAAATCACATAGCCAGGAAGTGGCAGAGCCTGGACCCCAATTCATATTTCTCTAGTTCCAAAGACCATGTTTTTTCTAGGCCACACTGAATTTTCTCTTCCAATAAAATGAAAGTTTTAATTTGATTAATTCACTTAGCACCCAACAGATGGTGGGGGCCTAGCATCTCATATGCATAAGACACCATGGTAGCTAATTCGGGTACAAAGATGAAAAAAGATATGGACCCTGTCAGGTTTCATGGGGTCTGAACCTTGTATAATTGGAGGGCCTCCTTAAGAAAAAAACAAGAGATAAAGAAACAGCATTCATCTTAAAGGGTAACTCTTCTGATGGAGGTATATAAAATGCATGATGGCAAGTTAGGCAAAAGAAGCCCTTGGAGGAGTCCAGAGGGTTTCACACAAGAGCTGATCATGAAGACTGACTGCAGCTTGGTTAGATGTAGAATGGTAGGAGGCCATTCTGGCAGAGGAAGCAACATGCCAAACCTTAAGGGATGTGACAGAGACAGAAGGCATCGCTGGAAGACTACAAGTAATTCACTATGTCTGAGGCTGAAGATGTGCATCTGAAAAAGGTGATGGAACAATGAAAAACCAGGCCAAGCGAGGATGAAGCAGAGGCTAGAGAAGGGGAAGATGATACCGTATTAAGGAGTTTAGATATGGTCCTTTAGGCATTGAGTGTTTAGATATATTCTTTTAGGCATTCCGGTGTGACTAAATGTTCTTGACCAAGGCATTAGGTTTTTATTTTAGGGTTTTTTGTTAGTCTTGTCAAGGATGGAAAAGAGTGGGACAGGCTGAAACAAGAGTGACAAGTAAGAGAGGAATGATGACTGTCTCAAGGATGGAAAAGAGAACTAAAAAGAGAAAAGTTTCATATAAGAACAACAGGAACAAGGAGACAATAATACTCTAAGTGCCCACCCTAATGAATGAACTAAAGATTATATATTTAATCATACATTGAAAGCTATATAAATGAGCATTTTTAAAGAGAAAAGTAACATAAATATAAAATGTGGTTTTCATATAAGTTACCATGCAAATTCACAAGACATTTAAAGGGAAATACCAAGAAAAGAAAAAAAGAAAGAAAGAAAGAAAAGAAAGTGCAGAGGAGAATAAATATAATTTTTGAGGGTTGATTAGCTAAGCAGGTAAAGGAGAGTAACAGATCTAGGTTGAGTCTCACATTTCTGTCTTGGGTGGATACCTGGATGTCAGAACCATAGTGGAGGAAGGGAGATTTTGGGGGAAAGAAGATATGATCAGTCCTGACTGCTAAATATGAGGACCTGGAGGACATCCAGATAGAGAAGTCTAGTTGGATATGTGATTCCAGAGATCGAGGGAAAGATTTGGCCTGGAGGTTTAGATTTGGTAACATCAGCCTGCCTTTGGTATTTGAAAGAGCATGAATGTCCATGCCAGGCAGGCTCTTGTCTGTGGAGTATGAACAGATGAGGGTAGAGGGCAGAGCCTTGGGAGAAATATGTATTGGAGGATGGGGAGGCAAAGAAGTCTGCAGAATAGTCAAGGAAGAGAACACTTTCCAAAGTCTAAAATATTCTACTCTTAAATATTCTCCGAGTTTGTTAGTGTTTTTGAAGAATCACAAACAAAATTTCAAATTTCACCTTGAGAATTTCTGTTATTATTATATGGTTACTTCGTTTGCTCCAGATGTGTTTAGACCCATTGACTTCCTTGTCTACACTTATGTTTTGGTTCTTAACAATGGTTGCTCATCAGAATCATGGGGAGAACTTAAATAATAAATAATAGAAACAGCGCCTTACAGCAAAGATTCTGATTTCTTGACTCTGGATGGGCCCCAGGACAAGACACTTCTTCATACCTCTTTGGAGCATTTTAATGTGCGGCTAGTGTTGACAACCTTAGGTGATTATATACGATCTCAGGATTTTGAGGGACAACTATAAAGTAAGAATTTATAATCTCATCCTTCAATCCTGACCTCTTCTCTGAGCTCAAATATGCATTTACTGCTTGATATTTTCACCTCTAATAGAAATTTCAAAACGACATGTTCAAAATAGCATTCATGGTTTTCCCTCAAATCTGTTGCTCCTCCAGTCCTCCCATTTCAATAAACAGCATCCTTTGCCCACTAAGGCCCTGACTTAATCCCCCTTTCCCCCTCACATTCCATTTCTAATCCATCAACAAGTCTGGATGCTTTATGTTCCAAATATTTCCTGAATGTATCTACTCCTCACCATCTCAAACGTCAAACTCAATTCCAAGCCACCATCAGTCCTTGTCTCGAAGACTGCAAGAGCTCTTAAATGATCTTCTTGCTTCCACTCTTATCCCCTTAAAGTCAGTTACACTTATTGCTGCTAAAGTGTAGTGGTTCTAGTTATGATTCAGTTTGAAAACCACCTACTGCAAATAAGACATTTGAGGACTCAGTAGAAGGTCATCTTCACGCACTCAGGGACTGAGGCCTTCTCTTGGTCTGGACTTGATGCTTCTTCCAGTCTGCTTCATCTCATAGTGCCTTCAAAGTTAGCCTCATATCCTGATACCCAACCCATTTCCCATCACCCAGTTCCAAACTGCCAGCTGCTCACTTATACTGGTTCTGATACTGCCTCTGATACTCTTAAAGCCCTGAAATAGGACTTGAAATTTCTATTCATCTTGGGACTTGCTTAAACTAGTGGTCCTTCAGTTGTTTCTAATACTTCCCTCTACCTTCTACCTAGTCTCAGGGTACTTCAAGGCAAACTTGACAAAACTGTGCAGACGCCTAAAGTAAATAATCTGAGAGTCACTCAGTAAGGCTAGTTGAAGGTGTGTGCTTGGTTAACTTGCTCTGCTGTTTAAAATTCATATAAAAAGTCTTGTTGGGAGAGGTGGAAGGGAGGAGGACAGTTAGTGGCTAATCATTGAACATTATATCAATAGCCAGTCTTGTACTGTACCTTGGCAAATTGAATTTAAATATACAAGAAACATTAAAAATAAAAAAATAAATAAAATATAAAATATATATAAAAATAAATATTTATTTATATATATATTTTTATATTTATATATTATATATATTTATATATAATAAATAAAATATAAATAAAAATAAAAATAAATAAAAAAATAAAAAATATATAAAATATAAAAAAAATTAAAAAAAAAACTAAAAAAAATAGCTGTGTTAGTCAGGCTTCTCCAGAAAAATAGAACCAGTAGGGGATATGTGTGCATAGAAAAAAAGAGAAAGAGAGACAGAAATAGAAAAAGAAACAGAGATAGAGAGACATAGATATACAGAAAGACAGAGGGATTTAAGGAATTGGCTTACATCACTGTGGAGGCTGGCAAGTCCAAGATATACAAGGTAGCCTGGAGACCCAGAGAGGAGTTGATGTTTTAGCTAAAGTCCATAGGCAGTCTGCTAAAAAACTTCCTTCTTCCTTGGGGGAGGTCGGTCTTTTTCTATGAAGGCCTTAAACTGATTATATGAGGCCTTTCCATATTATGGAGGACAATCCAAAAAAAATCCTTTATTTCAAGTCTACTGATTTCAATGTCAATCTCATCTAAAAAATACTTTCACAGACATCTTGAACAATGTTTCACCAAATATCTGGGTACTTGTGGCCTATCCAAGTTGACATATAAAATTAACCATCACAAAAGGCAAGTGTCATTTGGAAGAGGAAACCAATCCATCAACCAAATATGTGTGTTTCTATATAAATTATATTGCTCCCATCCCAGTCAGTACATGCTCTTCATGTTCTTTCTCATGTTACTTTTTCATTTTCCTCCAAGATGCTCTTTAAAGTATTACATAATAGATACATTCTAAAGAGCCCTGATAAAAGGAATTTGTGTTTCCCAAGTGAATAACTGAGTAGGCAATTCAAAGCTGAACTGAAAGTTCCATTCTAGAATTGCCTTTTTAGTTATCATGGTAAGTCCACTTCAAAAGGTCCTCAGAAAGTAGTTGCCGAAGGATGTGGGAGACAATATGGATGTCTACTAATCTTTAAGTGCCAACAAACCCAGACGATATCTTATTCACCACTATTTCTAGCACAGCATCAGGTACGTTGTGGACACCCAATAAATGGTCCTATATGTTCCCAATTAAAGCTGGTTTTATCTTTTGTGTTCTGTATATGCCTCTCAAGGACCACGAAGTTCATGACTCTTGTGATGTTACTTGGATCTTTATTTTTGTTTTTAATTAATAGGGTGGTGAGGGGAGGACAGCAAAGGGTATGGTGACAGCACACACAGTGGCTGGACTGCCTGAAGTCACATCCTCATGTCACCACTTACTGTCTGATCTTGGCCAAATCACTTAACTTCCTGTTTACTCACATGTAAAATGGGGATAATGATAATATGTATCTTCAAGAGTTACTGGAAGGACTACACGAGAATGTATGCAAAGTACTTGATAGAAGACCTCACACATAGTAATATTGTTTATTATTATTGTTGTTGTTGTTATTATTATAGTAGGAATAGTAGTAGTAATTGGGGCTATTGTTATCTGACTGAACACTTCTTCCAAGAGGCCACCTGTAAAGACTTCTGTCATTCCTTTTGGGTAAAATCAATGGTTTGGTGAATGACTTACTTCTCACTTAAACAGAATCTTCAAAGCTGACATCATGGTCCAATAACCAGCTCTCTGGGTATGGTGCATACACTCAACTCCAAACACTGGAGATTTCCTTAGATCTGGATGTCCCTCTAATGTCATGAAGGAAACAAGACTAGATACCCTGGCCATTTTTCATACCTTCCCTGTACTCGGTGAGGTTTCTATTCCTTCTAAGGTGATATTAGCCAGCTTCAGCAGGTGTGAGATGAGATGACCTTAGTCTACAATATTTTACTGTTATTCCCTCAGGTTATTCGGAGTTTACAGATAGTCTTAGAAGGATGGCTTGGTGTCTGGAGGCCAGTGGAGCTCAGAGTGAGGCTGTTGGTGGTCACTAGTACCATGCTTTCTGGGGAGAAGAAGGGTGTTAGCCAGGTGTCCTGGCCAGCCTCCAAGTTTGGCTCCGTGAATTTTACCTCCTAAAATTCCCTCCTGTCCTTTCAATTGGATATGGTATTCTTCTTGGCTTCCTGTTCCGAACTGAGGTCCATGGGATTGTGGTGCGGCTGCAGAACAGCTGCTGCATTCCACCACTGAGGTGCTGTGCACGGCTTACAGTGGTGGATGAAGCAAGAGGCTTATGCACAGCTTGGGCAAGGTATCGGCTTGCAAAATATCTGGGGACCCTCTGGGATGAAGGACTCTGGGCACAGCAGAGATGCTGCAGTGGTGACGTGCACTGATTCATTGCTATCTCCAGGAATGTCATGGGCCTTAGCAGTGTGGACCAGAGCCCATGTGGTTACTTGTTCTGCCAGCCTGGGACCTGGTGTGAGAGGAATGGCTACACGGTGTTCACAGCAGGATGGGGTGATTGACAGGAGTGAAAAGCCCCAGGGGTGAATTTCAGCTGCTAGGTCTGGCCAGATGGGAGAGGCCTCCCATGTGTGCTGGGATGGGGATAAGGGCTTCTAGGATATCTAGCCCATTGAATTACCTTGCATTTGAGAATTTATATTTTTTGGTGGAATGCTAATGGCCCATAACTGGGAGGAATGTGATAAACACAGTAATGACAACAATGAAATCCTACACACTAACAGTGAAATCAAAACACTTGCCTGGTGTGAGCCTCCCATGACTACATATAGGGAAGGAAAAAGAGAAAAGCAAAATATGTGAAATATCTAATTTTATGACAACTTATCAAAAATATACCTGAAAAATCAGTTTCAAGTCATGGGAATAAATAGAAAGAGTTTATTCTGTACCTTCTGGGAAATCTCAGAACTTGAAATTGTGCAGAGAACTTCCCTTCCCCCAGTGCTTCACACATTTCTGAGCCTGGCCTAGGATTTCAAGATTAATGCCCTAGTGGCTGTGGAAGAAATGATCCAGTGATTAGTTATCATTCATATGACCATGGAGACTGGGTTTGGGAAACTGGACCTAATTTGTTCCAAAGAAGTCAGGCAATGACTTGAACTTGAACCACAAATGTATGAAAAGACCTGGAACTATGTATGTTCTCTCTCCTCTTTCAGTATCCTTTTCTTTCCCCCCACAGACTTTCTAGCTTCCTTTGTTTTCTCTAAATTTTCCCCCCAAAATTTTACTTAAATTCAAATTAGTTCATATATAATGTAGTATTAGTTTCAGAGGCAGAATTTGGTGATTCATCAGTTGCATTTAACACCCAGTGCCCTCCTTAATGTCCATCACTCAGTTACCCCATCTAGCAACCTTCAGTCTGTTCCTTCTACGTGCTTGTTTTCACCCTAGTCCCATTGCTCAGGAAACTGAAAACAGTAATTAGGTAGATAATGAACTAGAAAAGGCTGTGTTCTTTGCCACTAAATCAACTCTATAGGAATCACAGAAACCAAAAGGAAGATGGATTTTAGGAACTAACTTAAAAGCTGTTAGAAATCCCTGAGGGGACTGCCCTGGGGGCAGAAACCTTGGGAAGGGGGCCAAAACAGAGCACTGGGGAACAAGTTAGACTTATCCCCTGATAGTGGAAGAGAATACCTACCCCTTCTGAACCTGGGACATTGAGTCAACAAGGACACTGAGGTAAGTGCCCAAAGCCCTGTTGGTGAGAGAGGCTGCTGAGAGTACATATTCACTCCTATTTATCAAATGGTATATAACAGCTGCTGTAGAGACATGATTTGGTTTAGAATTCTGGGAGTCTGCCCTGAATTGCTGCAGGCTCCATATAGTATCCTGATTCAATACCCTAATGACCTCAAATCTCTCTCTAGGTATTATCTCTGCTGGTTCATTGGTTCCAGCTACCAAAGGACCTGTTACGAAGCCTTTTCTTGCTCTGGGCCATACTCAACACTAACATCTTTTGAGTTACCTGACAAATGGATTAAAACATCACTCCCAAGTGTAATATATGCTATTTTCCAATTTGAAAGAGGACTACTGCTGTGCCTCTTTCTTAGTGGTAGAGGGTGTAAGATGCACTGACTTGTACTTTGCTGTAGAGAAGATATCTCAGTATAACCCATATCATTGCACCCCTAAAAACTTCACTAATGCAGAAGGTTCCTGAATCTTCATGACATTATCTCCTACCCTCTGGGTTACGTGTGTCTAATGAGATCACCTACATCCCACCCACCACATCCAATGTTTACCCTCACGGTGATTAATGAAAAGCAAACAAAATGAAGATTTCTTCACCTATAATGTTGGCAAAATTTACAAAATGACTTAATGATTTACTTGCTTCTTGAGTTTTCTAGGATTTAGAGAATTGTCACTCCTATAGTGACAATATAACTTGGTACATTTCTGTAGGCAGTATAGCAATATCTGTATTTGATGCCTATAATGTATATATATATATTTATATGCATATATACACATATATAATTAAATGTGTGTGTTTATATACACACATAAAACATAAATATGACACTTCTTCAAAGAAGACATACAAATGGCTATCAGACACATGAAAAAATGTTCAACATCATTAGCCATCAGGGAGATTCAAATCAAAACCAGATTGAGATACCACCTTACGCCAGTTAGAATGGCCAAAATTAACAAGATAGGAAATAACAAGTGTTGGAGAGGATGTGGAAAAAGGGGAACACTCCTATACTGTTGGTGAGAATGCAAGTTGGTGCAGCCACTTTGGAAAACAGTGTGGAGATTCCTCAAGAAATTAAAAACAGAGCTACCCTATGACCCATCAATTGCACTACTGGATGTTTACCCCAAAGATGCAGATGTAGTGAAAAGAAAGGCCACATGTACCCCAATGTTCATAGCAGCAATGGCCACAATAGCCAAACTGTGGAAAGAGCCCTTTGACAGATGAATGGATAAAGAAGATATGGTCCATATATACAATGGAATATTACACTTCCATCAGAAAGGATGAATACCCAACTTTTGTATCAACATGGACGGGACTAGAGGAGATTATGCTGAGTGAAGTAAGTCAAGCAGAGAAAGTCAATTATCATATGGTTTCCCTTACTTATGGAGCATAAAGAATAACACGGAGGACATTAGGAGAAGGAAAGGAAAAGTGAATTGGGAGAAATCAGAAGGGGAGATGAACCATGAGAGACTGTGGACTCTGAGAAACAAACTGAGGGTTTTGGAGAGGATGGGCTTGGGGAGACGGGTGAGCCTGGTGGTGGGTATTAAAGGAGGTCAAATATTGTGTGGAGCACTGGGTGTGGGGTATAAACAATGAATCTTGGAACACTGAAAAAATTAAATTACAAAAACACATAAATATAAAATCTGTATATCTTTTAATCCAGTGATCTCATTTCTCTGTCTTTATCCCAGAGAAATGTAAGGGCAAAGAAATGCATGCAAAAAAAGTTCATTGTAGCACTACATATAAGAAATTTTAAAAGGGGAACAAACTGAATGTCTCTTAATTAGGACTTATAAATAAATTATGATAATGCATACATAATTTCATACAATGAAATATCATGCCACCACTGACAATTGTTGTAGTTATTTTAATATGCTGTAGAGTAAAATAAAAATTTTATAAAAAACCCACTTCCTCCAGGAAGTCATCCCTTACTCCTTAGGTTAAGTAAAATTCCTTGCAATATACATATCTTCCTGGACTTCCCATATTACAACACTAACTTCTCTTGAAATTCTTGTTGAATACCTATCTTTACACCTATACAGTAAGGTTCAGGATAGGGGTTGCTTATACCTGAGTCTCAGTTCTTAGAACTAAGCATATTCGACTTAATTAAATGAATGTGGCATTAGTAGCATATTCCCATTTCTGTAAAACATGTGTGCACAGTTGTATATATGCACAGCGAGATGACTGGAGGGATGCTCACTGAAATGTAAGCAAGTTTATTTCTGGGTGGTAGGTTTTGAGTAATTGCTATTTTCTTCTTTGTACTCTTCTGTGCCTTTAAAATTAGTATTAACCATTTTCCACAAAATAATTAAGATCACTTCACTGTATTTTACATAATGCTGAGTCAGTATTTTTGGTGCTATAGATGACAGTGCTTTTCTCATAATAAAATATAATTTTGTGTGATTACAACCAACTTATTGTCCTTATTTCTCCCCTACCGCACAGGTAACTAGCTACATGATATCAGACCAAAACAATGACTCCAGGGAACAGTAAGTCCTTCTAAGTCACTCATCATTTTCACAGCCAGCTGAGCTTACACGATTCTCTGGGTTGCCTGCTGAGCCAATGAGGGGGTGGGCAGACCACCATGTGTTACTTCTTGAAAGTACACCATCTTAATGTTTCAACAGAAATCCAAACTGAGAAGGTCTGCCTCTTCCTCCGACCTGTTCTACACTCATGCCTGCAAAATAGAATTTAAGCAGCTATGTCGGTCAGGACAAGCTAGATTATGCTGCAGTAAGAACTCCCAAAATTCACATGACTTGAAACAACAAAGTGCTCTTTGTATCATCCTTACTCCCAGACAAGAATGATAGGGCAACAGCTAACGGAGCGTTGCTTTCCACCCATGAGAGAGGGAAAGATAGAGGTGACACATTGCACCCAGTTCTTAAAAATCCTCCCCAGAAGCAGCATGACTCTACTCAAATTTTACTACTCAAAATTTTCTATGCGCTCAAAAGGAGAACAAGAAGTATCTGTTTTCCGACAATAACTATCACGGTAGCATAGCGTTTTATATGCTCAAGCTAGTTTTAATTCAGCAACCTTATTTCTAGGTCATGTTAACCACACATTCATTAATTTTCTACATGCCTACGATATGGTTCAAGGCTATGCTATCTACTAAGAACATGTGGCTTGATAGCTGCAGTCTTTAATAATGCTTGCTTTATCACGTGATCAAAAAAACTGCATACATCTTTGCAAAGCAGTTGACAACACTGCATTATAAACACAGAGCTGTAAAAGAACCCTGAAAGTCTTTCTTTAAAGTAAAGCTGACAAATGGACCAAAATGTACAGCAAAGCGGCCTGAGTTGGGATTACACATGTAGAGAGCGAAATGTAGAGAGCGAAAAGTGCCAAGTGCCGAAAGGTCCATTTCCGGCAGCTCTGTGTAATGGAACAAGAGCTGTGCCATCCTTTGTGGTGGCCCCCACATTTTCACTTGAGCTGGGAACCAGCCTGTACATCCGCTGTACATCTGGAGGGTGTACAGCGGATGTACATGGGGAGGGTGGGGAACCATGTCCTCATTGCAGCCTTGCGGAATAAAAGCTGGAAGACCATTGGACATTTCCTTCTGACTCCAGATCAGGCCCATATCCCAGACCTGGGTGCACCCTGCCATGGTCATTGCCTCTGGCTGGAAGGCCCATTACAATATTGGAGCAGCCACATTTTTTTTCAGGCTCTAAAAATTCTGCTGTCCAATGGAACCTTCTGCTAGGATAAGGAATAAATCCCTGCGTGTGCCTGGGAGGCCACTTTCCAAAAGGCTGGTACACATTTTCTGTTAGAAGTGTGGTGGGTAGGAGGCTTTTGGGTAGCGTTATCTGTGGTAAGAACGCTATGGTTTTGTCAAGGATGTAATGAGATATGTTGTGTCGATTTACAGTTTATTCATGTACTTGATTACATGGCCAGTTCCACCCGGTATTTATGTACCCTGCGAGAGACTGTGGTGGAAGCCGTGTGGCAAAGAAGTGGGGATTACCCCCTGGTTGCTGGCCCCAGTTCACTGTGGGTAATGTTGCTCCCTTTGTCAGCATCAGAAGCCTTGCTTCTAAATTTGCAAATGGTTACATAGCTTCACAACTTGATGAGTACGAACAACTGTCAAATCTTAAGGACAGAACGTTCTTCTTTTTCAAACCACATGAGAATGAACTGCTGATGGCTGCTCTGGGATTTTTAATGGTGATGGTAAGCCCTGAAATTATTATTCTGGACCACTATCACCCATCATCTCTTTTGCCAAGTTGGCTAAAGGTCGCCTAATTTTTCTTCATTAAAATGTGAAGTGTCCCGGAAAAATGTGAAATTGTTGCTAAATGAAAACCGGTTAAAAAGCTGAGGCCAAAAATTGTTGGCAACCTTTATGCTGAATTTTGCAGTCTGCACATTGCAGGCAGCCTGTGGGTCCTGAGGCTGTCACAAATAACAGGGGGAATGTGACTCTTTCTCCCAACAGAAAGGGCCTCTGCCCAGTGGTCTGGGCCCCGGGCCATGGCTGAACCTAACTGCTTCTCCCAAGGAAAGCCTTCTGTTTCATCCACAGATGGAACTGTCATGATGTCGAGAGTATATATTTACTTAATTAGTTTTTCTAAGCATGAAACAGTCTGGTTCTTTATGGGTCTGTGAACTGTATCTTTATTCTTCAGGATTCACAATGGTGAAGGCTGCTATTCTCAATGTCATCCCTCTCTCATGGTGCTCCTCCTTGTTCTTCTAGCACTCCTGCGTCTTCAGTGTGGACGTGCCGTCATGGCTTCCAGCAGAGCCTCCCTGCAGGGCCCATCCTCTGTTCCCTTCCATCACTTCGTCTACTTCCGGGTGCCCAGGTCCGGGTCTTATAGTTAAGTTACCTGCCCTGCTGTGATGAGTCAGATCTTCATTATGCATCAGGCATTCATCCAAGCCGGTAGCTCAAAGTAATGACTGACTGACATGATACATTTGCAGTATAACAAAATTCTTTAATATCTTAACCCAAAAAAATGGTGATCGGTGGAATTCAGAGACTAAGAATATGGTGATGTCTAGGTTTGGGATTGTGGAGAAGGTTCAAGGACCTTTTCTTTTTTCTTTTTTTTCCCCAAATACTTTTATTTTTTCAGTGTTGCAAGATTCATTGTTCATGTACTACACCCATTGCTCCATGCAAGGACCTTTTCAATGAAGTCTCACCTAACTTTCAGGTTGGACTTGCACATAGGTGAGGCTGATTAAACAGAACTCTGGTGGTGTTCTCAGGCACAGTTTTCCTGATCATGAACATGCTTGCTGAAAAGGGTTGCTTTGCTTTATTTGCTATATTATTCATATATATATATGTATATATATATGAATATATATATATATTCATGTATATAATATAATTGCTATATTATTCATGTACCATACTATACACTGTCTCAGACTAACCATTTAGATGGTACTACAGATCTTTCCCTGCACTGACTACTGTGAAAGAAGTATTCAAATTTTACACAGTTTAAGGAGGGAATTAGACATTTCCTGTACTGTGTTTACTGTGTGCCTATCTATAAACTTCCCTTTGTTCTATATAATGCCCAGTCCAATGAACCTGACTCAGGAATGTCTTATCTAATGTTTTCTGATAGAGTTATAAAGATATAGGACAGTCTCTCCTGAGAGAGTCTATTGCTTTTTTCTTTTCTTTTTTTTTTTTTTGTTGTTGTTGTTTGCTTTATAGTGATTTGAGACATATAGCTTAGTCTTGGGACCAATTTAATATGAGGACCCAAATCAACATGTGACAATGTAAAAAAACAAAACCCAAAATTCCAAATTCATTGGATGCAAAATTTCAGGTTACAAGGTTTTACATATAGAATGACTTCAACAACTTAAATATGAATCACATAGATGAAAAATTCCTAAACATTAGCAATGGTTATCATTGGGATAGTGAGAGTAGAGGTGATTTAGAACTTTTTATTAATCCTATTTCCTTATGTTCCAGAGAAGGTTTATGTTAAGGAAGAAAATAAATATTGCTTTAAAATAAAAAGCATGATTCTGGAGTGAGGAGGGCTTTATTCTAATCTTGGCTCCATTGAAAATGGATTTCAAATGTACAATAGGTTGATTCCAATGAGGCTATTCTGAGAGTCAAATGAGAAATGAGTACGAAAGCACTGTAAAAAATATAAAGGGACCATCAAGAGAAACGAAATCTTGCCATTTGCAACAACGTGGATGGAACTAGAGGGTATTATGCTAAGCGAAATAAGTCAGTCAGAGAAAGACAATTATCACATGATCGCTCTGATATGAAGAATTTGAGAGGCAGGGCAGGGGGTTATGGGGGGGTGGGGAAGAGAAATGAAACAAGATGGGATGGGGAAGGAGACAAA
>JAPYYJ010001624.1:0-13932 GCA_028533885.1 Nasua narica | reverse complement strand
AATTATTTGTTTCTCCTTTGGTAGCGAAACATGTCAAAGAGATGACAGTCAGAACTTTGACATCACAGAAAATGAGAGAAGGAATATAAGAGGTGGCTTGAGGGAGGTCTTGAAAGAAGAAATAACCCAAAGTAGGAGAAAGAACAGAGTAGCCTGAGGGTGTGAATCATGGTGTGCAGAGCAGCTGTCTGAAAATAATAAATAACCTGGATTTGCTACAATGTAGCTTCAAATGAGGAAGGGTGGAAGTTGGAAGAGATAAACTCTGGACTGTAGAGGACCCTTGATGCTGAGGGACATATGGGATATAGTTGTCTCAGCCTGAGTTGAGCAAGACAGATGTCATATATCTGGTAGACACTGGGAGTAATCAACTCTCAAAAGTCTCCAAAAGTTTTTATTGGTAGAATCAGCCCTCCAATGTATAGAACATGATAACATCTTTGTAGATCTTCGTAGCTCCAGATCAGTTCAAATCTGTACCACCAAGACTTATTCCAGAATCTACAGAAGGATTCTGGATCTCTAAGTACAAGATTACCTTGGGGTGGTTCACTATAACCATAGCCAGAGTGAACAACTACTGATCTTTATTTAGCTGGGATCTCAGGGCACTGCTCTTAGGATAGGGAGCTATGGACACCATATTTTTTTTCTAAAAGAACACAGAAGGACTCTTAATATTTAGATATGCAAACTAAGGTAAATTCAATAAGTGATATAAATGCCAAGAAAAGTCAGAATCAACTAGTAGAAGCTGGGGATTTCAAGGACTTTTAGAGTTTAGCTTACTGATTTTCTTTCTTCTTGGAAATTACCTTTTGATTGATTCATTAACTTTTTAATTTTCTGAGTATAAACTTTCTTTCTCTTTACTTCTTTTACTGTTAACATTACTCATTACTGTTTTTTCAAGTTTATCTTAAGCCAGAGGTTCTTGTGTGGCATCTTGTCTGGATGTGCCTGGGTCTCCAGGTGCTACCAGGAAAGAGCAAATTAGAGGGTTTAAGAAGCTTAAAACCTAGTACTTAGAATTTTCATGGAAAAAGTCATCACCACAGATCCTGTTGGTTTGGATACCACACCTGATGGATTTTTCAGGACAGTTCCAATTTCATGACCATTATCTTATATCTTAAAACTTCCTCCCTCCATTTCCCCTTCCCTTTTTAAGTGCTGTGCTGTTAAAGCCTGATAAAGGCATTTTTAAAACAATTTCAGTGGTTAACTCTGATAATTTTTTTCCTTATGACAAGATTTTTGCTAGAACCTAGAGCATGATAAGTTTTCAGAAATGTTCATTCAAATTCCAGAGTGTTTCAGTTGACACATTTAAGGTTGATTGAAAGTTTAATTGGTTATAGTTCTAGAATTCACTTTTTCTTTGACTTCCTAAAGCTTAGATTTTGAATTATGCCACTGATTTCCTTAGGAAAAAAATAGGAAATCTAATACTATAGACTGATAAAAAGAAAGTAAATAATCTATTTAAGTATTTAAAGCTGGAGGGGACAGAATTTGTAGTTCAAGCTCTGTGTGCAAATGTTTTCTTGTTTTTGAGTGAATAAGTGAAATAAAAATGAAAACAAGTCATGTAATTACATCTTAGGCCTTAGTGCTCTGTCCTTTGAAGTTTATTTTAAAAATCAAGGTGATATGCATGCTTTAAAAATATGACTTCAAATATGTTGAAAATGTGGAATAAAAGTAAGCGTATTTGCAGGGTCATTGCATTATGTGTGAAAGATACACCAGAAAAAACTGTATACAGGAAGTTGGATATAGCTTGTAGAGAGTACATGAATTTGGATGATTCTTATTACTATAACTGAGCAAGAGTTTTCAAAGCATCTCGCATTGCTTAAACTATTGAAAAGAATTGTAAAGTAAGTATAAAATATTAAATCTGTTCTCATTCTATTCAAGATCTTATGAATGAGAGGAGACCCACACAGTAAAACTGAATTGGAATATATTTCCAGTACATCTGCCTTTGTAGTTGTATTTGAGTTTTTGTAGTTTCGTAGTTTTGTACTTTGTAGTTGTTGACTCAGCTTTTATGTACGGACTCAGTTCGCTCTTCCTTATCACTTTCCAACATCCCTTTACACCACCTCTTATTCCTTTATCCATACGCCTCACATAATTTTTGCTGCTTCTTTCTATTTTATCTTGGGAACCCACCATCTTTAATCTGAAATTCCTTTGGGAAGATCTCTTAAAATGCTTTTATATGAAACTGCTTATTACTTCCCTTTTAAAGCAGAGCCTACTCCCTCCTTTTCTCCCTCTCTCCTTTCCTTCCTCCCTCCCTTCCCTCCTCCTTCCTCCCATCCCTTCCTCTCCTTCCTTCCTCCAATAAAATATAATTTTAAACAGAACTTTATTTGAGTAGGGAGGTATCTTGGGATCGAGGCCTTTTAAGCACCTCACTTAGTTTCCAGCTAACACTTAAAATTGATCCCGAGAAGATGAAGTCGTGTTAGTAGTCCCCAGCAAGTGCCATCATTGTCTCTCCCTTCATGTTTCTGCTTGTCTTAGGTTTTCTCAGATGCAAAATAATGCAGAATGGACCTATCTATATAATACTTATCCAGAGAGAAAGAAATATAACTTGGAACTTTGGTCTCCATCTTTTTCAACATTATATACTTGGGGACAGGTATACTGTATCAATTAAGATACTTTCGGCTGTAACTAAACAGGAAATCCTGACTAAAAAAACATAAATGATAAATGGATTATCTCATACAGTTGTTAGAATGGAACTAGGGTGGCAGCAAGTATTCTTTAAGGAAATGATATATCAAGCATCATTTTAAGCACTTTACATACATTAATTTTTTAATTCTTGATAGTAACCCCTAAGGTAAGTATTATCATTTTCTGTTTGGGGAAAGTGAGCCACTGGCTTGTTCACCCTCCAGGGCTGATTAGTTCTGTGGCCCAGCGATGTCATCGAGAACCAAATCCTTTCTGTCTCTAGACTCTTGTCCCCTCTCTAAGCTGTCAGATCTTTCTCTCACACTGACTGACTTAGTGAGAGCAAAATGATTCCAGTAGTTCAAGGCATCATGTCTAGACAAAACAGTATCCACGGTAAAATGAAGGCCCATCACTATCTTGCATCTCTTGTTTTAGTGGTGAGGAGAGTATTATTATTATGTTTAGTCTCAGTGGTAGAATTTAGTGATTCATCAGTTTCATTTAACACCCCATGCTCATTACGTCAAGTGCCCTCCTAATGCCCATCACCCAGATATCCCATTCCCCCACCTCCCCTCCAGCAACCCTCAGTTTGTTTCCTAGAGATCTTCAGTGTCCCTTATGGTTTGCTTCTCTCTCAATTTTCATCTTATTTTGTTTTTCCTCCCCTTCTCCTATGTTCATTTGTTTCTTAAGTTCCACATATGAGCGAAATTATGTATTTGTCTTTCTCTGACTGACTTATTTCCCTTGGCATAATACCCTCTCATTCCATCCATGTCTTTGCAAATGGAAAGATTTGCATATATTTGCATATAACTTGCCATATTGGAATCACAATATTCCATTGTGCATGCACATGTGTGCATACGTGTGTGTTGTGTGTATGTGTGTATACACATGCACACCTTCTTTATCTATTCCTCTGTTGATGGACATCTGGGCTCTTTCCCTATTTTGGCTATTGTGGACATTGCTGCTATAAACATTGGGGTGCACGTGCCCCTCCGAATAACTAAGTTTATATTCTTTGGATAAATACTGAGTAGTGCAGTTGCTGGTTCATAGGGTAGTTCTATTTTTAACTTTTTGAGGAACCTCCATACTATTTCCAGAGTGACTGCCCCAGTTTGCATTTAGTGGTGAGGAGATTCTTATTGGCCAGGATTTGATCACATGTTTCTACTTATCTTTGGCAAGGGGATAGCATTACCATGACTTGCTCAGACCAGTTGTTAGGAATGGAATGGATGTTGGGAGATCAATTACCATAACAACTACATACATATTCCATAACGAGCTCTCAAGGTAACCTAAAAATATTGGGAAATCACTATGGGAAAGGCAAAAACCAATCCTAAATCCAGGATAAGAGAGACTTCAAGTCTATTTTCAGCAAATTTTGATTGGATTTTACCTTGGGGCTCTTAAAACACTCAGTTTGTTTGGCAGAATTTCCTCAGTATAGGTGTTTATTTGAACTACCTATCATCTGTGTAATTGTCACAGAACACAGTATTGTGTGTATCATTAAAACTTCTTTCATGTTGTGTTGAGATCAGATGTATCTTGCAGTGCAGGAAACTCAGCTAATTTAGGTTGTTTCTTCACAGTTCACTGCTTAGATAACTTAGCATCTTCTGTGGCAAACTAATTTATGGTATTGTGATGAAGATTCTTCATATTGCTTTACATGACTTGGCGTATCATTCGAAATTTTAATGTGTGTGATTCATAAAGATGAATAAAGGTGTAAGTTGTGCCAAATTCAATTTATACCACATAATTCAAACTCAGAAAATCTGAATTCTGTAATACTAGTTTGTTCCTTGAATGGAAGTAAAAGTTCTTTGGGTTAGACCATTAGTAGAAAAGAAAAGTAGGCTGATAGCAGTTGGGTATAAACTGCCTTTAAATTAAACCACTGACTACATTTGAAACTTCATGGGAAAATTTTGTAGAACTCTTCTGAAAGTTCCACAAAGAGAAGTCTAGGAAGGTAGTGTGTCTATAAAACATTTAAGCGCACAACTTGTTCCCTACAGGAACTGCAGTTCAATGGGAACACCACACTCTAATTTCCCAAGATGCTGACAATAATTATTACTTTCCTTAAGCCTTTCCTTTCTCACAGTTTCTATACCTCCAAGAAAATACATTTCTTAGAAGGTTCCCACTGTCCTCTCCTCACTACTGAAAAGTTCCTGCATTTCTTAGATTTTTTGGAGGGTTATCATCAACAGGGAAAGAATTTGGCCAATTTAAAGAAAAATTTAGATTTATTGAGATAGCTGGTCACAAGTTCAAAAGGAAGACTGAATAATCCAGCTTTGGAGAGGCAGAGAAGCATGAACTTCTGTCTGGGGGCTGCTGTTAGGTTGAGTCTGCTCCCCTGACTTCTGGTCCTGTGTTGCAATGTTCACAAAATAGAGAGTCTCCCTGAACTGAGAAGGTTTGACATAAATGCCTGCCTAAAGAAGAAAGTCCTGCCTGGAGAGAAAAATCTTGTCTGTTTTCCTCTGATAATCTTTTTAGTCCTGTGCTTTTATGACTTGGTTTTTATGGACATTTATAAGTTGTGTGCCCAAGCGTCTTTTCTGCCATTCCATTGAATACTTTGATTTGTTCTCCCTGATCCACTCCTTACTCCTCTGTGCCATACCTTGTGTAAACAGGGAGGCCAGGTATCTCAGGCTTCATCAAAGCCCACATTTCCCCCTGTCTTCTAGCAGAAGTTGGATAACAGCAGATAAGGAAAATCATGAGGACAGGGTGTTCATTTCCCTGGCTCTCTCTCAAATGGTTTTCCATGGATTGGTAGGGTTCCTTTTCCAGAATCTGGAGATCCTAATGAACACTCCTTCTATAGCTCTATTTTCTCCGATTTCTCCAACTAAAACCTCCCTTGTTAACTCAGGTCTAGGGGTGTTACCAGTTTTCTGCTTTGGCTTTGCAAGGTGCTTTAGCATCTCTTGTTCTCCCCAAATTTCATAAATATTACCCTTGTTAAACTCTTCTCAATTACCCATTGGATCCGACATCATACTTGCTGGAGCACTCACTAATAGATCTCCCTTCCTAAGTGCACAATTTCCTTTGGGGAATTGCTCTGCTGTGGTGTAGCCCCCTATTAGTGGGCCCTAATAGGCATAGGTCAATAAACATAATCACATCTCCCCTGTCCAGTGATTGCTACAGGGATGGGCAATGACTCAGCCTGAACAGATGAGCCCAAGTTTTTCCATGACCACATGTTGGCTCAGTTTGGGACGATGAGAAGGATGATTAGGACTTCCGTTGGATGCTTTGGGAAGCAAAATTTTCTCTCCTTAGCTGTGAACAATAAAGAATAACCAATAGTCTTATTTACTGCTGACACCTAAAACACAAACATAAAGGTTAGCAACCCTGATGATGAATCTAATCATTGAAAGATGGAAAGCCCATTCATTGGGTTACAGAGAAACACAAATGAATCCCTGAACGAGCTATGTCTGACTTGTGAACCAATTAACTGATTGGTTCTTTTCTAATTTCCTCTGATTTCCTCTTTTAAATAATGCTTTTATTCGACTGTAACAAACATTTACAAAAGTGCAAAAATCATGATTGAATACCTGATGAATTTTCATGAAGCAAACATACTCATATAACTGTTGGAACAGAATACTTCAGGGGCACTTGGGTGGTTCAGACGGTTAAGCGTCCAACTCTTGATTTTGTTTCAGCTCATGATTTTAGAGTCATGAGATCGAGTCCTATGTGGGGCTCCACACTGGGTGCATGTGTATGTGCTTTGTCTCTTTCTCTCTTAAAAAAAAATATTTCAGATGTATCTTTCATTTCTCCTCATTCATAAAGTTAACCAATAAACAAGGGATCAGTTATGCTTTTTTTGAACTTATCGAAAGATAATAATACGGTATATACTTTTATGTGTCTGGCCACTTTGCTGAATTTTATGTTTGTAAAATAATTCCAGATTGTTAGAAATAATTGAAGACCATTCATTTTTCTTTGCTATATATTATTGCTATATTTCATTGCTATATACTATTCTAATATAAACCATAATTTGTTAGTCTATTATACATAGACTGTTGGGTTGGTTTCAGTTTTACAAATAATTGCACACCATTTTCACACTATTACAGATAGTTCTATTATGAATATTCTTGTAAATGTCATTTTTCCTTTTTATTGAGATGTGATTGACATGTAATATTGTATAAGTTTAAGGTGTACAATATGTTGGTTTGATACATTTATATATTGGAATATGATTACTATAATAATATTAGTTATCATCTTTATCATGTCAAATGTTTATCATTTATTTTTTGTGTTGAGAACAGCTAAAATTTAGTCACTTCGCAATTTTGAAGTTATAATTTGGTGTTGACTATAATAACTATGCTGGATGTTGTATCTTCATTTCACATCTTTAGATGAACACACTCACATGCATATATTTTCAGTATATATCTGATACTGAAATTGCTGTATCATAATACTTGAATATATTCAGCTTTTAGTGGATAGTTAGAATTTTACAAAGTGGTTATACCTAATTATAATCCCACAGCAGTTTATGTGAATTTTGGAGTGGGTGGTGGTATCTTTTCATGGTTTTAAACATTTCCTTGTTGCCTCATTAGGTTGAGTCCTTTTATTGTTGGCCTTTTTGATATCCTATTTCATAAGTCTTTGTCCTTCTTTAAAATTAGGTGTTTGCCTTTTTCTTTTTGATTGATTGAGTGTGTGTGTGTGTGTGTGTGTGTGTGTGTGTGTATTCGAACAACAGCACTCTGTTTTGCTTGAGAATTTGAATTTGACCTTCAGTTAACTTTCTAGCTGTGTTCATTTGGCAAACTGACATGAGTGGGATGTCAGTTGTGTTGCTTGGAATCATGTAAAAATGACCCAATTTATAAACTTCATTGAATTGGGAGAACTACAAATACTAACACTTCCTGAGACTGACAACTCTTGTAACTGGGTATGTCTTCTGCTGAAGACCTAAAAGCCATGCCTTGGGTTTTGTTACAAGAGATTGCGATTTGAAGCATTTAGGCCAGGGTGGATCCTGCTCTGGTAGATGTGGATCTCACTTCATTATACCTGAACCGTCGTGTCCGGCTCTGTGACTTGCTTAGAAGACTCCCACAGGAGACATCCGATGCTGCCTGCTGGGAAGCTACGTCCTCTAGCACCCCTCTGAGTGAACCCATGTCAAATGTAGCTTAGTTAAGACTTTAAGTCTGAAAGTTTGGTTGTAGCTAAGAAGACTTCCTGTTAGGACTAATGTATACTGACCAACCAAAATTCTTAAATTTGATGTTAATTCATCTAATTTTTCTTAATGTTAGTGTTTTTTGTGTCCTCTTTAAGAAATAAAGATTTCTTACAGTCAAGTTTGTGAATATAGTATCCTGTTTTTTAAGTCTAATTATTTTACTTTTGATATGTAAATATTTGAGCCATTTTAATTTTTTAAAAGATTTTATTTATTTGACAGAGAGAGAGAGAGAGAGAGCACAAGCAGTGGGGGTGGCGGCAGGCAGAGGGAGCTGGAGAAGCAGGCTCCCCACTGAGCAGAGAGTCCAATGCAGGACTTGATCCCAGGACCATGGGATCATGACCTGAGCCGAAGGCAGACGCTTAACCAACTGAGCCACCCAGGCACCTCTGAGCTATTTTAATTTTATCTTTATGTATGATGTGGTAGGGGTCAAGAATTAGTTTGTTCCCATGGGATGTACATGTCAGTTACACATTTATTGAAATAGATCCTTTTTCACTATAGCTTGTTGTAATCAAGTGACTATGTATTTGTGGCTCTGTGTCTGGACTCTTATCTGGTCCGCCCGTCTGTTTTTCTATCTTGCACCAAACCATGCCATAATTACCATATCTTTATAATAAGTCTTGATAACTTTCAGAGTAAACATTTTGTGTTCTTCTTTAGGATGTTTTTACCATTCTTAGATCTTTGCATTTCCATATACATTTTTAGTATTAGTTTGTTAATATCCACACAAGTCTGAGATTTTGACTGATACTGATTCAAAGCTATAGACCAGTTTCAATATAACTGTCATATTTCATATATTAAATCTTATAAATTGTCCATTCATTTATGTCTTATTTTTTCATTAATACTTTGTAGTTTTTAGAGTAGAGGTGTTATATATATTTATTACATTTATCTTTAAGTATTTCATGCCTTTAGATTCTGTTAAATGCATTTTCTGCATCTATTATAATGATCATAGAACCTTTTTCCTTTTGAAAAATTAATGTGTAAATTTATAAATATTGAGATATGCTTTGAATTCTCCCTGGACATAAAGTTACCTAGTCTTAATGAATTATTCTTTTATGTATATTACTGGATTTGGTTTGTTCATATTCTGTTCAGGATTTTGTATCCATGTGCATGAGAAAAGTTTGTCAATCATTTTTTCTTGTAGCCTTGTCACATTTTGGTGGAAAGAGTTTGTTGGCCTTACAAAGTAGATTGGAAAGTTTAATTTTTCCCCCTACCTCTGGAAAATTTTGTGCAAGGTTAGTCTTATTTCTTCCTTAAAAGTTTGGGAAGATGGGGCACCTGGGTGGCTCAGTGGGTTAAAGCCTCTGCCTTCTGCTCAGGTCATGGTCTCAGGGTCCTGGGATCAAGCCCCGCATCGGGCTCTCTGCTCAGCGGGGAGCCTGCTTCCCCCTCTCTGCCTGCCTCTCTGCCTACTTGTCATCTCTCTCTCTGTATCAAATAAATAAATAAAAGTTAAAAAAAAGAAGTTTGGGAAGATTTATTCATGAAGGTATCTGGGTCTGGCATTTTATTTATAAGAAGGCTTTTAATTATCAGTTCAATTTCTTGGTAGATAAAAGTGCTCAGATTTTATGTTTCTTTTGTTGGTTTTGGTAAGTATGTTTTCCAAAGAATTCATCAATTTTATCTGCCTTGTCAAATGAATCAACATATAGTTCTTTATAAATTAATTCATTATCTTTTAATGTCTGTAGGAGCTGTGTCCTCTTTTTTATTCCTATACTGATCATTTGTGTTTTCTCTATTGGTCCCTTGATTAATCTTAACAGGAATGATAATTTTATTAGCCTTTTTAAAGAACCTGTTCTTTGTTGATTCTATTGTGCATTTGTTTACTATTTCATTCTTATTATTTATTGTATCCTTCTATCTAGTTGGGTTGATTTGCTTTTCTTTCCCTACCATCTCAAGATAGAGGCTTAGATTAAAGCTTTTTTTTCACATATTTTATCAAGACATTTTTATTTGGTTTTTACTTACTTGCAACTGAAGGTGTCCTAACTGATAGATTCCATTTAACAGCACGGTGCTTCTCAATTTTTAGTGTGTGTACGATTCATGGGGGGATCTTATAAAATGCAGATACAACTCAGTAGGTTTGGTGTGGGGCCTGAGATTTTGTGTTTCTAACAAGTTCTCAGGTAATCCTTGTGATGTTGATATGAAGACGACACTTTGAAAATCAAAGTGGAATAGTGGAAAAATATACCAACAGAAAAAAAAATCAGAATTGTTTGTATCAGAACATAAAGTAACTATACATTTTATGAATTATCTTTTGATTTGTATTTTTCATGATATATTTTGTAGCTTTGAAAGCTATTTGGTTTTTAAAAGATTTATATATTTGGGGCACCTGGGTGGCTCAGTCGTTGTGTCTGCCTTCGGCTCAGGTCATGATCCCAGGGTCCTGGGATCGAGCCCTGCATCAGGCTCCCTGCTCGTAGGGAATCCTGCTTCTCTCTCTCCCACTTCCCCTGCTCGTGTTCCCTCTCTCGCAGTGTCTCTCTCTCTGTCAAGTAAATAAGTAAATAAAAAATAAGATTTATATATTTATTTTTTAAAGAGCGAGAGCAAAGAGGAGGGGCATGGGAGAGGGCGAGAGAATCTCAAGCAGACTGAGATTCTGGATCCCTGAGCAGGGAATCCAACGAGGGGCTCGATCTCATCACTCTGAGATCACTACCTGATCTGAAACCAACAGTTGGATGCTTAACTTTCTGTGGTACCCAGACACCTGCTATTTGGTTTTTTAAGCTTGAATTTAATGTATTAATTTTGCTTTGACATTCAAAACATATTCTAAAAAGTCACTGGGTTTGGATTCTCTACCTGTGTTCTAGCTGACCAGGAGCCCTGGAGCACAATTTATTCTCTTATAAAATTCACTTAAGAAGACTGAAGAGGAAACCCCAGGGTCCTTGTATAGCATCGGCAGCTAAGAATAAAATGTTATCTTGGATAGAAATTAGGAGTAGCTATTTTCTTTTCCTTTTTTTTTTTAAATTGTGGTAAGAACACTCTTTAACATGAGATCCACACTTGCAACAAATTTTAAGTGTGTGGTACAATATTGTTAACTCTAGGCGTGATGTACAGCTATTTTCAATGAAATTCGTAAGTGATCATCCTTATTCAACAGCTAAAATGGCAGACTGTGAATTAGCACCTGGACAGATAGAGAAGAACCTCAGGTATATGTTCCTTAATTTTATCAGCAGGCAGTTAGAAAGGAGAGCTGATGTTTGTTGCAGTGTTATAAACCATCTGGGAAAACGGAAATCTAAGGAAATTCAACAAAGGACACTGGCCTGTAGTAAAGTCACCAAGGATTCATCTGTGAGAGGATCTGTGTATGCACAGAAGCCACTCCTATTCTGATGAAGTGTTAAAGTATGTGAGCAACAATCCTGTTCATTCTTTAAATTAGTTTAAGGTGGGCATTCTACAGTATAGTCATAACTGAGAACAATTGTTACAGTAGATAAATTATAAGAGGAAGGAATGCCTCTAACTCTATATTGACAAATGTGTGTACTTCATCACTGAAGAGTTTAGATGAGAATTCTCTAAGGCATTTGAATAATAGAAAATTTGCCAGGGAGAATCTGGGTGCCCTGGACTGACAAGAAGGAGACCAGGTAGGAAATAGTGAACGAAGCAGTGACGGAGGTTTGTAGAAGATGGACTTGGGAAAGAGATTTGGAGAGGTGAAGACAAGTAAGGGAGGTGCATCTGGGACAGCAGCAACAGAAGGCACATCTTGGCAGGAACTACATCAGCCAACATTTTCATCCAGTTTCTTTGCAAATTGGGAATCTGTGAACCTTTAAGGTACTGAATTTGCCTATTACAAAATACATAATAATTACCACTTTAAAACATGGTTTCTTGTCTATTGTGGAGATGAAGCTTGCCAAATGTGGCGTTGGTACCAGCTCACGGGAGTGTGCTAGATGAAGATTCTCTCAGGATATTGGGTGGAACCAAGATCCTGTGAAATCATGACAGGCCTGTAAACCACCCAGGCTCTTCATGGCAAAGACCTTCTGATTCAGGGGTTATAGTATGTTGTTTCACAACATGATGTAGTCGACTTCCTCCTGGGTAAGAATTGGGGTATTGTAGGAGATCCATGAGAGAGTTTCCTCACAGGCCAAGAACCCTCTGTGGCTGCCATGAAAATACTCTTTTTCCAGGAGCCTAGGTGTTTCAATCAGTTAAGCATCTGACTCTTGATTTCCACGCAGGTTGTGATCACAGGGTTGAGAGATCAAGCCCCATGTCAGGCTCTGTGCTAGATGTGGGGCCTGCTTTAAAATTATCTCTCTTGGGGCACCTCTCTTGGGGCTCAGTGGGTTAAAGCCTCTGCCTTCGGCTCAGGTCATGATCTCAGGGTCCTGGGATCGAGCCCCGCATCGGGCTCTCTGCTCAGCAGGGAGCCTGCTTCCCCCTCTCTCTCTGCTTGCCTCTCTGCTTACTTGTGATCTCTCTCTCTCTCTGTCAAATAAATAAATAAAATCTTTGAAAAAAAATAAAATTATCTCTCTTCCTCTCCCTCTGCTCCCCGCTCCCCACTTGTACTCGCTCTCTAAAAGAAAGAAAAAAGAAAATAAATTCTTTCTCTTTTCATGATGAACTAGGGATTGTGAGCACTTTTTGTAAAAGTAAATTTCACCAGCATCTAGATGTTTCTTCCTGGTTCATAGACATGTTATCTGAAATAATTGAAAAGAATATTTATTGTTGGCAAATATCCCAGTGACACTGGCCCTTATTTAGGAAGGATTGTTTTTGCTCTTTATGTGTTGTAAAAACAAACAACGTGCAAGGAGAAACATGTCTCAGGGAGTTTCTAATGCCTTCCCTAAGGAGAGGGACAAGGGAATGAAAAGGCTAGCGGGACCGGTGGCAAGCCATAGCTCGCAGAGACCCTTCTGTAGGTGCAAGAGGCCTCTCACCGACCTGCCCTCCGTCTCCGAAGGAGCGGTGCCAGTTCTGACGCCCAGAAGGATTTGGTAATCAGAGAATGTGACCTCCAGGCTGAGGACAGTGCTTGTAATTGGCACCACACTTGAAACAAGATAAACAAATTTGGGGCTATACTCTGTTTTTTTGCTCCTCTAAAGTTTTCATCCCCTTGTGATTAGAATAATCAGATGAAAATCTGGTGTTCCACGTTTTCTCTGTCTTCAGCCAGAGAGCCTTGAGTCCTAAAGTTCCCCTAAGTTTTCATTAAACTTCCTCACTACAGTGGTGCCTGCCAAGTGATGTGGCAACCTGCTCATTTTCTGACCTCTCACTGCCATTTATTTGGGGCTTGCTGAAAAAATGGTAGACTTTTATCAAAGAGTTTTTGTTTTGGTTTCTCTGGCTAATTGATCATTCTTCCTAAGGCGGCTTGGTTAAGCCCTCAGCTGGCACCGTTTTCTAGACCTACAGCATCAAATGGACAACCTTCACTAATCAGGCTTCTGAGAAACTTCCTCTTGGCAACTTGTTTACTCTTATTTTGAAGATAATGACAGAGAAGTTCAGTGTTCCATAAATAGCAGAATAAGTGCCACAGTTCACAAAGCCATTTTAGGAAATTACTGGCTTAAATAAACTCATCTCAACTGGCCTGTTTTCTACACTTCTGGATCCCAATGTGGGTGTCTGTGTATATGTGTGGATGTTCGATTTGTTCTTTAGAATTCTCTGTATATAGTTTTTCATATTTTCCTTCAAAGACGAGGGCCTCTTTAATGTTCATTATTTAACTCTACTTCTGTCTCTCTGAATTTGATCTCTTCCTTTTATCTATACTAATGACATAAGACCGAGTCCCTATTTTCAGGTGTTTACAATAGAATCTATTATGTAACAAAACATCTAAATAAAAATGTGACAAT
>JAPYYJ010001623.1:0-13934 GCA_028533885.1 Nasua narica | reverse complement strand
AATAAATAACATAAATAAATGAAATATTTTTTCCTAAGATGATTATATTGATTCCAATAATTTTACTCCCTTATTTAAATATTAAAAACACATTCTTAACACTTGAGTTTTGTTTTTTGTTTTACTTGTTAACATTTATTGACTTTTCATTATTTAAAGAAATGATTCATAATAAAATACAGTGTTTATTTTTATTCATTTATTTGTCCTTATTTATTTTTATTTATCATTTTTATTCATTAAGATGCACAATATTTTATGGAAAATGGAAGACTGTAATTACCCTACATTTAACCTCTTGTGTTAACCGCATAAAACATACGGTCTACCTCTTCCATTAAGTGAAACAATAACTTTTCTTATTTCATTTTATAGATAATAAAGGAATACTGGCACATTTCTTAGAAGATATAGTTCTTTGTACACTTTACTACTGTGTAGCATTATATTTTATATAGCTCTTCGATAATACATAAAATGTAATCATGTAACTTACCTTGGCAGTGTGTGCCATCATTAGGCATGAACTGTGATTTCCCTGTGGATGTCTGATAACCTTCCTTGCAGGAGCAATTATACCCACCATCCACGTTTTCACACACTGCATGATCTCCACAGGCAGCTGATTCACTGCACTCATCTACATCTGGAAATATTTGAAAATTTTAATTTTTTATTTAGTACTTCCACAATTGCTACCTTGCTGATACAGTTATATATGGTTAGCGATTTCATATCAAATTTTATAAGAAAGCAAGGAAAATCCCATGATTTGGAAAACAACAGAGCAAACTTAGCTGCATAGATTTTTTTTTTAAGCCCTGCTTTGGCCAATCCATTTTGAAAGTAAATTCAAAAATGTCATTCATGGACCAAACTCTTGAATTATTTTCTGAGTATAATGATCCATCCACGAAGTCATTTAAATAATTTCCATCATTGACAATTTAACATTTAATCCTAATTTAATAAAGACCCAATTTTTAAAACACATCTATAATTCTTTGTTTTCTACTATAATAATATAAAAATATAATAATCCAGTTTAATCTGGATGATAAAAAAAAGTAGCTCATTTTCTTTCCAAAGCTTCATTTTTGCATGTAGGTTATTCAAAAAATTAGCAAAATGTATGGTTCAACTCCCTTAAAATTTTACCACAACTTAGTACTTTTGTCCAGGTTATATTTTACTATGATTCTGAATTCACAGTCATCAGAGATAAAGTAACAAATTGTACAGAATTAAGTCTTAGATTTTCAGTAGCCATATATCAAAGTCACAGTAAAAATGTTAGGTTTTAAGCTCATATAACTTATATTCTTAATTTAAAATTTTATATACTGCAGTGAAATATGTCTTAAAGTTATAAATACAGTATAAATACTCTGCCAGTAGGCAGAGTTCCAATAGGGAATGATTCCAAGGAATTGAAGAGTCCAGATCATTACCTTAAGCTAATGCAAAGATTTCTGTGGTCCCAGCCTGACTCTGACATCTTAGAGATACTCTATGTAAGATTAATGAATAAACCTATAATCTTAAGTATAAAATTTGATTTTTTAAAAAACTAATAGAGTACCACAGTACTGTTTGCCATAAAAAAGGGGGAGTAATCAAAGTCCAGCTTTAAAGGTCATTTAGCTAGTTATCTTTTTTTTTTTTTTTAAAGGTTTTATTTATTTATTAGAGAGAGAGAGAGATTGAGAATGAGAGGGGAGAAGGTCAGAAGGAGAAGCAGACTTCCCGCAGAGCCGGGAGTCCGATATGGGACTCGATCCCAGGACTCCGGGATCATGACCTGAGCCGAAGGCAGTCGCTCAACCAACTGAGCCACCCAGGCGCCCTAGCTAGTTATCTTAAAAGTAGTTGATCCTAATTTTTCCCTTCAAAAATGCAATGAAGGCACAGAATAACATTAAAACTCAAACCACCATAACCTGAAACTGACAGTAAGTCTCTTGGTAGGTTCTTGAAGAAATGTCCATTAGCTAGAAAGGCAATGGTACTAGATTTAAGAAGACAATTCATAGGGTGAAAAAAGGGTAGAAAACTCCTTATTCTTCTGCCAAGCCTATATATTCCTAATCTGTACTCCCCAGAGATCCAAGTATATTACTTTTAAAGAAACAGGAATACTATCCTAGCACCCTCATCCTCTTCCTCTCTTTTCTGGATATATGTGTTTAAAGACTGCCACTCCACACACACACACACACACACACACACACACACACGCACGCAGAAAATAAAATAGTATATAGTAGTATATAGCGGTATACTAAACCTAAATGGGGAAACACCTCAATGAAGATGCGAACCCCAACGAAGATGTGAACAGACCCATGTGATATCATAAATAAAACAATTTATTTTGTGAATAAGAAACTTATGTTTTCTGAATGCCCATGTTTCCTATTTTTAGATGCCTTATATGGCTAATAGGAAGTGAGGTGGTGATTTCTCTCAATTTTAAAATTATTTAAAGGTGCAGATTTTCTTGGGAATGTTGTCCCAAACCCAACTCTAAGTAACATAGAAATCTTTTTTTTTTTTTTTTAAGATTTTCATTTGTTTATTTGACAGAGAGCACAAGCAGGGGAGGTGGGAGAGGAGAATCCGACGCCCCGCTGAGCAAGGAGCCCGAAGTGGGGCTGGATCCCAGGATCCTGCAATCATGACGTGAGCGGAACGTAGACATTTAACAACTGAGCCACCCATACAAATCTGGGAACATACAAATCTGGGCAAACTCAATGTCCATCCTCTCTCTTGTATTTTGGACACAGGGGTATATAATCTTGGTGCTCATAACCGACTATGTTTCAGTTTTTCTCTGTGCATCCTCCACACCCGTGCTGCTTGTTGGGTTTCTGCTCTAGTTCAAGCCTTCCTACCACCGGTCACTTAGCTAGTTATTATCCCAGAATGTCAGCCTTGGACCCAGTAGGTATTTCAACCTCTAAATTCACCAAGTGACGAAATGGTAATAATCTGTAAAAGAAAATAAGGAGGTAGTCTCCTGGGAGACCAACATTCAAAATTAGGATCATGCAAATTTTTATATTCTGACTCCAAATGTTATATAAGAATATTAATTAACCTACCAAAGTAATGCTTTTCAAATCATAATCATCCCATCAAAGTCATGTTTTCCAAATTGTTTGTACTTTTCTGGCTTATACTTTTCGATTTTATAACTTTTTACGCAAACGTGGAAGTGTGGCTTGCTGAATTTGATGTCCTTCTCACTCTGTGCCTCAGTAGTAGGGTTCATTGAATCTAACCTACTAATGTAGTGTCTAACTACCGCACTGGCTATGTGCCTCTACTATTGTTGGCATATTACTCTATGCCCCTTGCTACCTAGTAATATAGAGAGGATCATAAAATATTGAAAGAGTATGCCGTGCCCAAATGAGATGTGACTGGCTTACCAAAATGAACGTGACCACAGTTGTGCAGCAAGATCTACACCCACCTCTCTGGCAGTCTCTTGCAGGACCTCATTAGCTGGGCTCTAATAAAAACACTATGTATCCTTCTTACATGTAAAAGACCTGTAGAAGATTTTAATTCAAATCCTACTTATCATACTCATTAGCCTTTTGACTTTAGGTAATACTATAAAAATACCTTTTATCTCAAAAGAATTCTATTTTATAACAAAGAGGAAATGTATGTGAAGGTGTTTTGAAGTTGTGCCCAAGATATAATAGGTATAGTGATTCTATTCATATTGTGTGTTTTCTTAATAGCAGGAGCCCTGTGAATATGTAAGTTTGAAGAAAACAGATTGATAATGAGTGTCTCATTAGATTGCCTTCTCTTAGTACTCCCCAGAGATGTAATAGAGGAAAAGAACCCCCACCTCATTTAATAAAAGTTAAATCATTATTATGTAATTATTTCAGTCAGGCTAGAATTGACATACCTATTAAATAACTGATCCACTTTTTCTTTTCCTTTCTTTTTTTTTTTCTTTTTTAAGATTTTACTTATTTATTTGACAGAGAGAGAGTTCACAAGTAGGCAGAGGCAGGCAGAGAGAGGGGAAGCAGGCTCCCCGCTGAGCAGAGAGCCCGATGTGGGGCTCTATCCCAGGACCCTGAGATCATGACCTGAGCCGAAGGCAGAGGCTTTAATCCACTGAGCCACCCTAATCCACTTTTTGTATCACCAACCTAACACTCAGTTTAATACTAATAACTTGATTTTGCCAAATGTAAGCACATCATAACAATCATTTGCTTGTTTTGCACATCAAAAAATTAACTTGCTCCTTTTTCATTAGTAAGGTTATGCTTGTTTTTCATGTCTACAATGAGCCAACCCAGCAGTAGTTTATCATAATCTTCTTTCGAAACATGATCCTATGATTGTTTTGATTCTTATCATTTTCATCAATAACTGAATTGTCTAATGTTTAACTCACAGACTGTGAAAAAAGATAACACATGCAATTACTGAAAGTAATTTGCAAAGACAAAATTGAATGTTAATATTATTCAAAGCCAGAAGAAAAACTGAAATTATCAGCATAGCCAAGGCAATAGGACATAGAATATTATAAGCAGTAAACACTGCTCTTTGGCACATGGCAAATGTGAAGAGTTCTTGCGTTGTACTCATCTGGCCTTGGGAGAATTCACTATCTTACTGGATGCCTTGGTTTTCTCATTTGTGAAATGTGAATCTGGAACCAGGTCTCTCAGGAGCTAGGGATCTGAAATTCTGTTTTACTGTAATTCCAAGGGAAAGCAAATGTTCAGGATGCTAAATTTCCCTCAGAGCCTTCTGCAACAAAATTACCTTCTCTGTGGACAACAGTATTTGAATATAGACTAAAGGTAAAGAATTTTGCTTTGGTCATTTCTTGCCCTGGACTGGGGTTTTTCATTATCTATTTATAGAAGTTCTTAATGACTATAATTACCAGTCATGACAAATTTAAGGATAAGCTAAACTTTCAAATCAGGCATGATATAGTACAAGGTGATATACTAATGTAAATGGAAACAGAATTATAGTTCTCTGCTCAAATTCCCTGAAGATTATCATAGTGCATAATGAAAATTACTATAGGACTAGAGAGGTAAAAAAATATATATATGGCTGTTCTGCTTTTCAAAAATGCTGAATCCTTAAGGACAACAAAATTGGTGAGAAATAACCATTTTCCAGGGAGTAAGTTTTTTCAGTGAATAATCCATCAAACAAAACAGGTAGATGCTGAAGGATCCAATCTTGGGTTCTGGGTTTTGATAGAGTTCTTGTGTTTACTGATTATTTAAAATAGCTAAAAAGGGAATTAGCCAAAACTTAGCCCCATTCCACCATATCTCAATGATAAAGGAGTATTGGGAGAAAGAGTCTGAAATTACAAATATGTTATACTTCCATAAAACGTTGGCATTCAATCATCTCTGTGTGTGTTTTCTCTGTGTCTATGATTCAATTTTTTTTCTAATACAGGAATTCTCTACTTGCAGGGAGCACAAGCAGACAGAGAAATATAGCCTTTTGTGAATTGGGGCATATTAAAAGTAAACACGCTCAGATGAAAAGACAGATGTCTTCCAGAGACAAGAGGGAATGGAAAGCATAGTTAAAATTGTATTAAATTCCAGTGATTA
The DNA here is from genome assembly GCA_028533885.1 of Nasua narica. Lineage (NCBI taxonomy): Eukaryota > Metazoa > Chordata > Mammalia > Carnivora > Procyonidae > Nasua > Nasua narica. Next base: position 8,298 of record JAPYYJ010001623.1, on the reverse strand, counting down.
AGATGTTGTAAGTTCTGTTTCTTCACTAACTGGAACATTTCTAGTAAAGCTTAGAGAGCTCTTTAATTAGAACTTAACTACTGGGGCGCCTGGGTGGCTCAGTTGGTTAAGCTGTTGCCTTCGGCTCAGGTCATGATCTCGGAGTTCTGGGATCGAGCCCCACATCGGGCTCTCTGCTCGGCAGGGAGCCTGCTTCCTCCTCTCTCTCCGCCTGCCTCTCTGCCTGCTTGTGATCTCTCTTTCTGTATCAAATAAATAAATAAAATCTTAAAAAAAAAAAAGATCTTAAAAAAAAAAGAACTTAACTACTAAATGTAAAATGTGTAACACACACATACACACATACACACACACTCATACACACATAACATTCCAAGAAGATTAGCAACAAGAGTAGAGCTTGAGAAGAGCAAATAGTGAGGTATTACAAGTTTTCTGGACAGAGCTCCATAGATTACTTCTTGAATATACTGTAAAGCTATATATTATAAAACTTTTTGCTGAAAACACTAAAGATAAAATTTATCCTTCAACACATGGTGCCTGGGTGGCTCAGTCAGTTAAGGCTCTGTCTTTGGCTCAGGTCATGGTCTCAGGGTCCTGGAATCTAGCCCCACATCGGGCTCCCTACCCAGATGGGAGTCTGCTTTTCCACTCGCCCCACCACTTCCCCCAGCTCATGCTCTCTCTCTCTCTTTCTCAAATAAATACTAAAAAAATTATTATTCAACAAAAATTGTCCTGTTTTCTCGTATTTTAAATCCTTTATTCTCTTGCAAAAGCATGATCCACTGCACTTGTATGACTCAGATCCATGCATAAGATTTAGATGGCCACCCATTTTTGCCTTCCATGGCTTTCCAGATACAAGATTGTGATTCTAATTCTCTGTTTATCCTAAACATGTGAATCTAGAGTAGGCTGCACATCCCTTGGCTATCAGATGAAGAGAATACAGTCTTTTTCTGTTTATATAGCAGAGTAAATGTTGTGAAACCACAGGTACATGAGAACATAATTTCTTTGATACAGACACTTCACTGATAAAGTTTCTTTGAACATTGTCTCCTAACTTATCATGCGTTAATAACAACATTGTTAGGCTTCTCCTTAGCTTACTGATGAGAATCTCAGGAGGGAACTAATCAAAGGCTTCGATGTGATCTAAATTAACTTGGATCTCTCTTATCTAACCATGTAAAGTAGAAACAGCATGTCACCCTTGTCCACGTTGCGTTTGGAGTCTTATGTTCTAGTCTACTATCTTCTCCTGGCCAATGACTTTACTCTCAGGGCCTCAGTTCGTGTATTAATTCTGTAGATTAGTATCGGCCATAATTAATTAAGCTAGTTGTTGGTAAATTGGACAGTTTTATGTAAACCATGATGAAGATGATTTATAACTTGCTTTCAAAGTTTTAAGTTTTTGGTTCCAGAGAATTTGTCTCTGAAAATTATTCATCTTTCTGAATTTCCTAAACAATCTTTTTTTTTTTCTCAGACTGTAATCCAAATTCTATAGGATCTGGTATATCGAATGCATGACCAAGTTACAATAGAAGGACATTTAAAAACTTCTAGATACTCTCTTCAGATTCAGAGTAATATTTCACATAGGGATTTAGTTGAAATTATTATCATCCCAGAGGACATTTTAGTAAGCCTGAAATGATTTTCTAAATAGGACTCTATTTAGAAAGTACAAACATTAGTTTTTCTGAACATTAGTAGTTACATTTAATGCAGATCTTAAGTGTAACTACCTCTCAGCAGACAATTCTAAAAGCACTGAAACAATTCTTTTATAACTAATGCCTTTCCGAACATTTTCTGAGGAAATGTAGAGCCCATCCCAGAGTGCGTATCTATAAAAGCACCAATATCTTGCCATGCAAATGATAATTTCCTTGAGTCAACATAGTAAGGTGTAAATATTTATTCTGTTGTTTGTCACCATGCTAGATCGCATATTTTCATGATTTTTTTCTCGTAAACTGCTTGATTTTCTCCCCCTACATATTTTCCTTACATCCTTTGGTTAATATTCCATAGTAACTGATTATACAGCATGAGGGAACTAAAGGAATTGGTGAAGTTTCTGAAAGTATTGCACAACTAGGGTATGCTCAAGGACTGGTATAATTTGGTTCAGAGAATATTTAATCTCTAGAGGTAATAAGCAGTAAGAGATGGGTACAAAGTTAAGTTAGGTGGTCAAACTTACCTATGCAGATGGTTCCGTCATTAGTGATAAACCTATCCTGGTTACTGCTGGATCTGAAACCAGGGGCACACATACAGTAGTAACTTCCCTCAGTGTTAGTGCAGTTGGCATTTTCACCACAGGGCTGGGTCAAATTTCCACACTCATTATCATCTGTGGACATATCAATTTAAAACTTTATTTTTATATAATGAAATTAATTTCTAATATTTTCCACCAATATTTGGGAATTGTGACTGTTAAACAGTTTAAGGTAATATAGTATCAATATTTAGGAATGGTGTTAACCCATGTGTACAATCCACATTCCACACTTTTTAAATTTTATTTATAATGTGACACTTCCTTTGTAGTTGCAAAGCAAAATAGAATCTCTTACTTTTGAAAACACTGAGTATAGTATTAAACCTATATCAGAACATGTTCCAAATTTTATATATAGTTTAATAACGTCAATACATTATACTCCTCTGTAAATTTATAATACTCTCTATAATTAGTCAAAAGCATACCATAAGTTAAAACATCAGAGATTACAAATTGACATGCTCTAATCATGTACCATTTATTTTTATTATTTATTCCCTAGAAGAATTTTGTATCCCTAGGTTGACATCTCTTCACTTATTAATGAATTTATTCATTAAATACTATGCATTTTATTGTCCTATAGAAGAGCATACCAAAAAAAATGTATATCATGGTCCATGATCCTTACCTTCTAGTCTTGTAATACAATTTAAGAGAAAATATATAGGTTCATAAGCCCTTTGTAAAAATCAGAAAGCAAATTTATACTACCTGTCAAGTAAATAAAACAGAAAATAAGTGCTTTTCAGAAGTGATCATAATAGAAAGGAGGAGAAAGAGAGTATTTTCAGGTGACATTAAATATTATGGGTTGAATTATGTCTTTTTTTTTTAAAGATTTTATTTATTTCTTTGTCACAGAGAGAGAGCTCACAAGTAGGCAGAGAAGCAGGCAGCGAGAGAGGAGGAAGCAGGCTCCCTGCTGAGCAGAGAACCTGATGGGGGCTTGATCCCAGGACCCGGAGATCATGATGGGAGCCAAACACAGAGGCTTTAACCCACGGAGCCACCCCGGCGCCCCTGAATTATGTCTTGCAAAAAAAATATGTTCAGGTCCTAATCCTGTGTCTTGTGAGTATGACCTTAGGAACGGGAGCTTTGCAGATGTAATCAAGTTAAGATGAGGTTACACTGAATTAGGTGGGCCCTAATCCAGTGGCTGGTCTCCTTGTAATAAATATATGGAAAATTTGGACATGAAGACACAGAGGAGAAGGCTATGTGGAAACCGAGGAAGAGCTGGAAGTGATGAAGCTGCAAACCAAGGGATGCCAAAAACAGAATGGCTGGCAACTCCCAGGAGTTAGAAAGAGACAAGAAAGGATTCTTTCCTAGACCCTTTGGAGGGAACATGATCCTTCCAACACCTTGATTTCAGACTTCTAGCTTCCAGAACTGGGGAGGATCTGAAACAGTTGTGTGGTTTCGAGTCTCCAAGTTTGTGCTGGTTTTCAAGGCAGCCCTCAGAAACTTAATGGACCCAAACTGGCCAATCCAGGATAGTTAAGTAGTGGTTGGAGAGAAGAAAGGTCATGAAAAGGAAGAGAGAATGTTGGGCAAAGATGCAAGCATGAGGTAACTGAAACACTTCTGAAGGTAGAAGGAAGCCAAATTGGGGAGCACAGAGAGAAATCAGAGGGGAATTTCTCTCAAAACAAGTTTCAAAAATATCTTTAATTTTTATCCTCAATTTTTATCAAACCAAGTTTAATTTCTCCTTAAGAATGAACTATATGACATTTAATTTGCACACAGGCTATTGCTGACATACGGTGATGACTAAGAGTTGGAGATTTTCCTGAATGTTTTGTAAATATGAATTCATTGAATCCTTATGTAAGCTCTAGGAGGAAGGTATCATTGTTACCCCCTCTAACTGCTGAAGAAAAGGAGGAATAGAGAGAAAAAGTAACTTGCCAACATCACACGGCTATCTAGTTCAGAGCCAGGAAATTTGGTTCCAAAGTCTGTTCTTTAACTGTTGCCTCCTGCTGCTTCTGTGAGAATTATTTGAAAATGACAAAATGTATACTAAGAACTTATTGAATGAATTATGGGTCTATTTTGAAGATGAAAAGATATTGAGGTAGTGATTTCAGAAGGAAAATGGAGACTTTATTTGCATTCTACTTTTTTATTTGAGAGAGGGAGAGAGAGCACACACACACTTGTGGGGGGAGGGGCAGAGGGAGAGGGACAAGCAGGCTCCCCGCCAGCGGGGCTTGATCCCAGGACCCTGAGATCATGATCTAAGCATAAACAACTGAAGCACCCAGACACCTCTGCATTCCATTTTTAACTTAAATTTTATTTCCACTTACTCACTTGCAAACGCTAAGGATATATGTATAGACGTTAACATATGGTAGAAACTAGGGGTGAATTCCTCTCTTTTTTCAAAAATGACTACTGTAGACAGGTTAGGTTAGATTTGCAAGCTACGTGCTCTAAATGTATCCAACCATGTAATAGCTCAGTGCAATAAAAAGATTATTTACTAATCTAGTCAGAGACAAGGTTAATGTTCCAGTCATTCTGTCACAATGGTTCAGGGACACAGTCTCATGCCATCTAATGGCTCCACCATCCCATAGGGCCTCCAGGCTCTCTGTACTGGCCCAGGTAGGAAGTTATGGTAGAATAGATCATAAAAGAGTCATCCGTCACTTTGGTCCACATTCTATTCACCAGAATTCATTCAAAGGACCACCCTTAACTACAAGGGAGGCTGGTGGTCATAGGCCAGGAAGAAGAAAGAAGAGATTTGGAACAGTCAGAGCTTTCTGCCATATTTATTGTTTCACAAATACAATTGTATTTGAATAATGAAACCAGATATATATGAATACCAAAAAAAATTTACCAAATATAGGAAAATCTAGTTGATTAATAGCAAATATACACAAATTAATTGACTGGAACTCAAAAGGGAAGATAAAATTACATTTTTGAAGTTACTATAATTTCTTTAATTAATAAATATCATTTAAATTAGGCATATCCATTGCATTAATAGCTTTTACTCTTCCCTTGGCCAATCATTGATTTTGTATGTTTTTGATTTATTTTGAATTTTGATATTGTGCCTCTGATGGAGGATAAAAGAGGAACCATGGTCCTGTCTCTGTCCTTCAGAATCTGGGCATCTTGAGAAGAGGGGACGAGAACGCAGAGAACAGAGAAATGCATATGTGGTGAAAGAAGACTCTGCAAGAGTAAATGATGGCCTCATTCCTTTTACTCAGGTGGGAAAGGGGTCAGAAGAGATTCATGGAGTCTGGAAGGATAAGGTTGCCATGTGTTACATTTTTATATAATTCTATTTGGACATAATTCTACATATTATGAAACTATTAAAAAATGTTGTGGAAGGAGAAGGAAATAATGTAGTTGATGTTTTTTCACCTCCGACCTTACTGCAGGGTAGTTTCTCACCTTATGGCATCCATGGGAGCACATTTTAAGACATGGTTGTCTGACATGATTACTATTGCCGAAGATTCCCAATGAACCAGGCATTGTACCAAGCACTTCATATACATTATCTGACCCTCGCTTTTAATCTTCATATAAAGCTAATGATGCAGACATGATTCTTATTTTACAAATAAAACTGAAATACAAAAAGTTGTATTACCTTGCCCAAAGGCACACAACTAATAAGTGGCAAAGTTTGATTCAAGCCTGGAGCATTCTGAATGTCAAAGTGATCTCGTTTTTCTTAAATACTACATTATAAGAGAGTTCATAGTGGTAATAGCTACCATTTATTGAATGTTTATTATGTGCTAGTCACTGTGATAGAAAGATTACTATAAAATGGAAAATATGTTGTGACTACCTCAGTAAACTGTCAAGAGGACTAAAGAAATTGATATTCAGGCAATTTTTAGAGTGGTGCCTCGCATGGAGTAAGCACTATATACAGGTTGCTAATCTCCTTATTTAAAAAATACTACTATTGCTATTTAAATTGCTAGAAATCTGGTCCTGTTACACCCTGCTTAAAATTCTTAACAGCAACTTGGCCTTAGTGTCTAATGTTATCCCTTCTCCATGTGGAAGGGAGCTTCTGAATTTTGGAAGCCAGTTTAAATCACTTATCTTTATATAGGTATAATAATAAAGATATTTGTAAAGAATCTATAATCTAAGATCTTACAATTAGTTTTCCCATAATTCAATTTTTAAAATTTCAGTAATTTATTTATTATTTTCTAAGAGTTTATTATTTGAGAGAGAGAAACAGAGAGTGAGCAGGAACAGGTGGGTGAGAAGCAGATTCTGAGAGGTGAGAAGGAGAGGCAGACTCCCTCCTAAGCAGGGAGACTGATGCGGGCTCAATCCCCAGACCCTGGGAACACGACCTGAGCCGAAGGCAGACGCTTAACCGACTGACCCACCCAGGCACCCAAGTAAGATAAATTTTGAATGGCTTTATATAAACTGTGCTGAAAATTTAATACTTTATTAAGAGGTAATACTTTATTAACATGTCTATTTAATTTTTAATTTATTCTGTACACAGACACATATCCTACAACTGTAATGACAGTATATACATACATACTCAGAGCAAGCATATATGTTTATGTATGCATACACAAAACTAGTTTATTAAAATTAACTGAGAGCAGCCCACAGGTTGAACACAATCATCTAAATCAAGTAAAAGAAAAATATTTCATAATATTGGGTTTGATTCAATCATTTAGTTACTCAAATATTTATGGAGCCTCCTAGTTCCCAAATGTGAATATGGTCTATACTGGGAAATAAGTAAAAAATAATCAAAAAGTCAGGATATGTGCCCTGCTGTCAGAGTTCACATTCTAAAGCAAGTTAACACAGGAGCATATAATTGAGTTCTTATTAAAATAAAAGTTTCAATTTTTATCTCAAAATTCGACTCCTTTTACAGCATACTGGGAAAAGTTTATATTAACTTTAAAAGAAATTGTGCTCTCAGATCAGTTATTGGTAATATAGAGACGAGGAAGATTGTATCCCTTGTGGTCTATAGCTGAAAAATGATATGCAAAAATACAGAGAAAAAGGACTCACTAGGTCTGAGGTATTGGTCAGAGCCCAAGAAAACGAGACACTTTATATCAACTGATTATGTTTCTAAAAATAAATTAACATAGCAATAACTTATTGGACTCCAACACAGTTTTAAAAGTCTTGGGTAACATTATTAATAGGCAGAAAAAAGAGATTAACAATGATTTTTGTGTTTTTCTCTACTGTGTGGTTTTGAGCACTTGACCTCTTAGCTTTCTTATCAAGAATTGGGAAATAAAAAGTATTTTGTTATCTCTCTCCCCATCTTCTGGACTGGATATACAATAAGGACTAATTCCCTAATGGTCTGAGTCAAATCTTGTTTCGTAAAATAGCACTTATCTGAAAGTAACCTCCTCTCTTCCCCCAAGATAGTGGAGATAGGCAAGAAATTATCTTCGTGAAGTAATATATAAATTTGAAGTATTTAAATAGCCTCAAACTTTCCAGTGTCCAACTTCATAATAATTAATTTTCAAGGAGAAAGTTGCTTTGGATGGATATAATATAGGAAAATAGAAGCCCCCTTCTTTTGTGCTCTAATTTCCATTGTTCAAATCAATTGACAGTTCTCTTAGTCACTCTCTGTAACTCTATGTTTAATCCTTCTTGCGGGATTATCAACTAAATATTTAGATTAGAATATCACTTGAAAAATTCACTTTTACACCATTACATTGGAGATACAAATTTTTTAAATTTATCAAAAACTTTTTTTTTTCTAACAATGTACTGTATGGTGACTAACAGAACATAATTTAAAAAAATTAAAAAAAATTAAAGAAGGGGAACCATTGGGAAACTATCAAAATCACTTTGGGGAGGTGTTTTGTTGTGTTGAGTTTTTAATGGAAAGGGAATTTAAGAGAGACCAGGAGAGTCATTATTTGGGAATTTTGTAGAGAAAGGAATATTTCTTT